>JABMDN010000128.1:0-15489 GCA_017165825.1 Hepsetus odoe
ATAAAACAGCGAGGGGGTGAGAGAGTGAGAGAAAGAGTGAAAATGAATGAGAGAGTGAGAATGAGCGAGAGAGAGAGAGAGAGAGAGAGAGATAAAATCACATATGCAACCTACAAGTTTGTTATTCTTTCCATCCATTTAGCTGATATACGCATGTATACTTTACACTCTGATCTCGCTCTGATGTGTAAACACAAGAGTGTCAAGCATAATCTATTTTCTGTCCAGTGGGGCATTTTTCTATAATTAAATCTGATCCTTTCCAGTTCAAACCTAGCTCAAGTATTTGAACATGTTAAAAAAAAAACATAGAATATATATATATATATATATATATATATATATATATATCAAACAAAGCATACATATGAGGCAATGGCATACAACTGAATGAATGTTTTGGTTGCATCAGTCGTCTTATATAACATGACCCAGGGGGAGTGTGACCGGGGGGGGGGAGCACAATGGATGCCACCTAGTGAGCTACCCTTAGTGTAGCCTCAGAACAGCAATTAAGTTGTTATCTATAGTGCTATTTTTTTTCCATCCGTTTATCTGTGATTCGCATGT
Organism: Hepsetus odoe; assembly: GCA_017165825.1. Taxonomy (NCBI): domain Eukaryota; kingdom Metazoa; phylum Chordata; class Actinopteri; order Characiformes; family Hepsetidae; genus Hepsetus; species Hepsetus odoe. The sequence goes on from JABMDN010000128.1 coordinate 571, forward strand.
ACACTTTGGCCTTGCTCTAACATGTCTAAACACAAGGGGACAAAACATATGTCAAACAAAATCTCTTTTTTTCTTTTAACTGATTATCTATTATTACATCTGACCATTAAATTTGATCTGATCATCATTTCTACTTCTGTTGCAGGGTCTAAATTCAGCAATAAGCTATTAGCACTTTTTGACAAATGTTTGCTAACATCTCCCAAATATTAATGTTAGAGACATTAATGCTCAAATATTCCATGTTCAGTGTATGACAGTCTCACCTTGTAGCCTCTCCAGAATGCCTGGATGAGAAGTGCAGCCTGATCATCTGTCAGTAGATGAGAAAGAGGAATTTTTGGTCTTGGACTGAGAGAAAAGGACAGAGCAAAACATAAATTACCTTACCTTTAAAACAAAACAGAGGAAAAATAACTTTGTGTTATAACATGAGTTAGTTCTTTCAATTACTGAATAATATTAGAGATTATGTGAATTATTATTATAATTATTAATTCTAAAAATGATTTGATAAAAATTATAATAATTAAGTCAAACAGAAACTTTAAATATACAAAGTAATTAACAATACATTGCTAAATTTACAGAACTGAATGAGATTACCCCTACTGCAGAAACCATACATCTATGGTTCAAATCTAATACCTAAATGACACTGAATAAGGCAGAGAAAGACTTATTTAGATTTCACAAACCCTGCATTTTCATATGTAATTGACCCTTTGGGGCAGTGGTGGCCTCGTGACTAGGGAGTTGGCCACAGGATCGGAAGATTGTGGGTTCAAACCCCTTACCGGTAGGTTGCCCTGAGGTACCCTTGAGCAAGGTACTGTCCCCGTCACTGCTCCCCGGGCGCTTTCATAGCTGCCCACTGCTGCATGGTGTTTGCATGGGTTAAATGCAGAGGTCCAATTTTGTTGTGGTTCACTGTGTGCTGTGCTGTGACCTCGCATTGACAAAAAGTCACTTTCACTTTTTTCACTCACTGTATTTGGAGCCAGTCTTTGACAAAGGGAATCTCATGAAACTCCAGGGGAGGCTCATCACTCCTCCGCTTATTCTTGCTGACAAGAAAATATAATGAATTAAAAAGGGAAAAAAGATTAAAAAAACAGACAACAACAATAATGAAAAACAAAGTGGAAATAAAACCATTTACTTGTAAAGCCATTTGGTCAAAAAATCACAGCCATTGAATGCAGCTCTTTTACTCTACAAAAAAACACAGCAAGAGATTTGAAAGTTAAGGCATTGTAGAATCAAAAGATATAATTACTAAAATCTAATTTGTCATGCTAAAGTAAAACAACATCCCTAAAATTCCAACCTTCATGCAGTAGTGTTTTAGTGCCTCTCTCAACAGAGCTTCAAATCCATGCAGTAACACAGGAAACACAGTTCTTTCCAGATAATCAGTATTGGAGCCTGAGGACCAATTTGTATGCTTAAGTAATTTTACATTTGCATTTACGGCATTTAGCAGACGCTCTTATCCAGAGCGACTTACAACAGTGCTTTATTTCCACATTAGATCATCATCTTGATAACCAGCTCAGATCAGTAACTGCTGATTAGCTATTACCAGCTATGTTAAGTAACAAACTCTACACACTTTTTTATTTTTTTGAACTCTTCTACATAAATCTCACATATTAATTCCAGAACTTTTATTTTAAATACATTATTAAATACAGATACACATATATGCAAACATTTGGTCACTTTTTTGAAGGGAATTAAAGACGCATTAGCAAAAGTTGTATTTATGATTGTTCATAATTGAAAATAATTATGAACAATCATAAATACGAATAATTGAAATGGTATTTTAGTTTTTGGAAGCACTAATACATACAGTGCCATATTACAGTATTTTGTACAAATATTTGTATAAGAGAAAAAGTGAAAACTTTGTTATTATTAACACTTTGAGAGAGAGATGATTAAGACTCACTGAAACAATGCTCCATTCCGTTTCAATCAGCCATTCTGCTGATTCACGATGACCTTGTGTTTTGCATGAATGTGCATGTACAAATATCTAGATCATATGTTTCTATAGAATTTTCTATTAAAGGCTTAACAGAGAGCCTGTCTCATCACATAGTGAACTCTCTTAGCTATATGAGTTCATAGTTTAAAGCCCTAAACCTAAACCAAAAAAATAACATACTGTCAAAAATGTTTTAGTCAGTAATGAATCATATATATTCATTACTGACTAAAACATATTTTTGACAGTGTCTAAAGAACAATATGCCATAATTATAGGCAAACAAGCTTGGTTTTTAGAACACTGTAAGAAAACTTCATACTTACACTGCTGCATCCCAGGAGAAGGAGTAGTGTTGGTAAAAGTGGGGTATTGCTCCTTAGAGAGTAAGCATTTATCTGAAATATGATACTCTTCAAGATGGAAGTGGGGAGAATATTCACTGTTAAACCGTTCAGCATCCATTGGATCCTAATGACAACTAAAGGGATTTTAGAATCTTCACATGTGCAAAACCTGCAATGACTTCCAGTATCTGAAAAAAAGTGAATTAGGACACTTAAGTAACAAGGCAAAAATAAATATAAGATGCACAATTTTACATTTTATATGGCGTATGTAAGAGTATGTATGTAAGCTGACCTCCAGTGTGAAAGAAAAAAAAAAATCACCATACCCATTTTTATCTAACTTTATTTCGTTTCAATCTATGGAGTCCAGTGTGTGTGTATATATATATATATATATATATATATATATATATATATATATATATAACATCAGAATTCACAGGAACTGCATTAACAGGTAACAGTAAGACTTCAAACTGCTTGCAGGAAATGACCAAATAAATAGCCATTGTAAATAGCCATTGTGTGCTTTGCACACTGCCTTTCTCTCTTGTGTAGTTAAAGTAGGAGAGTGTGCATCATGTTCCACATCAACAGAAGAGAGCCAGTCAGCGGCCACAGAAACTCCTGGTTAAACATGTTAAGTGAAAGTGACTATTTGTTATTGTTAAACACACCACACAGTGAACCACAATGAAACGCTCCTTCTGCATTTTACCCATACACACCCCGTGCAACAGGGGGCAGCTATTGAAAGCGCCCAGGGAGCAGTGATGGGGACAGTACCTTGCTCAAGGGTACCTCAGGACAACCTACTGGTCTGGGATTCAAACCAACAACCTTCTGATCCTGGGGCCTAGTCCCTAACCACCAGGCTAAATGTAAATATCAAAATAATCTCTTAGACCATTTTTGCTCCAATATATCTATAATTCATAGGCTTTAATCTACCAATACCTTAAACGTGCACATCCCACACCCCTATTTGTCTTCTACATACAAAGCAGCAACATACAAGGGATGGAGGACTTTTATACGTGCAAAAAGAGTCTGCATTTCTGATAACAGTAAAATGTTTAATGACACCTGCAAAAACGAGTGCACAATAATTACTTTAAAGGAAAGGTTTCTTCCCAGACCGTCACGTGATTACGTTTAGTTAACTACGTTGCAGTTTATGCTAAATTCCTTATAGCGAAAAAACACTCGCACAAAATGGTGCTTAAATCCACTATATTGCGATGCCTTTGTCTAACCGTGGTAGTAATAACGCTGCTCACCGTTGCACGTGTTGCTGGGGCCTTATGTTTACTCTCGGTAACTAAGGAAGTTCATTCGGAGCGTTTCCGCAGATCTGTGTGGCGCTTCCTTACAAAAATGGAGCACCAGTCACGACACAGTGCGTCACGTGAGCAGTGAACGTTTGCTGTCAGCGCTTAAGAGAGTATTGACGCATGTGGCCGGACCCCACATGGCTTTTGTCAGACTTTTGAGACGCTCTTTGAGCGCAGACGCCAAAATCAAGCACTACCAAGTGCACTACAGAGGGAGCGAGGGGTCGAAGTTTATGCACCTGCAGTAGACTCGGATTTGCTTTCAAAACACAAGGAGGCGGGCGTTCCGTATAACACACGCCTACTACATGACACACCCCCTTCATAGAAAACACTCTCACTCATTCATTTTCTAGCCTCTTGTCCTGATTATGGTCTTGTCGCTATTTGCCAACGCTGCAAAAAAGGGGGCGTGTCGTCATGTAGTGGAAAATGCGCATGCGCGATTTACTCGTTCCTCATATACTGTCAATAAAGATGCTCGATATTTAGGGAAAATGGGTAACACGGTATTCAGAAACTAGTGCAAAGGAAAATATTCACAACACTTTAAATATAAGAAAATGTAACGCTGTTCGGAAGATTTGTATGTGTTTTTGCTGTAGAACTTTGCGTTAGTGAAGTATAGCTAGAAATCTCTTTTTAGTATACGGGTTTTTAATTTGGATCTTTGGGATGTACAATTCGGATTGGTGTCTCTGTGCCATTAATAAAGGTATATATATATTTTGTAACTCATGTAGTGAAACGAGTGTATCCTGCAGCCTGCATGTGTCCTGTTTCGTGTGCCCGATCCGTTCTGCGCATGTGCATAGCGTCCTGACGACAGAGCACGATCTATGACGTGACCCGATTTGTTTCACGCATGCGTATACTTTGTATGGTTGAAACGCTTGACCAGCAGTATAACTGCAATTCATAAAAAATCTAAAAACAAGCTCATTAATTAAGGATTTGACGTCGCAAATAGCTGCATAGCATTAAGCAGATGTTTCAGGTGCTAATTTAAAACACATAATTTATTTATTTTAATACATAATAACAGAAAACGTGACCATACACCAACAGGGCTTAAATGGAGCTTAATTACAGTTTATATATTTACACTATATATCGTCTCATAATGGGAGGTTTTGTCCAGACGGCCTGGCTCTCCACTTCTTGTCTCCTTGGGTGACAAGTATAGACATGAGCCCACAAAACAGACTTTGAATGGATGCTAACACACACACACACATATATATCCTGGCTGGGTTTGAATGTGCTTTGAACTTTTTTGTGAATGTTCAAAATATATCATGCAGATCCTTCCCAGCTTGACAACTGAACCTTAAATTCTTTGGGAGGTCCATCATAGTTCATCCATTAAGTGATGCTGACAAGAACATTTACATTTCACTTATGAAAATAGCATCCACAGATGTAACACATGGTTATGTGTTATATTCCCTGTGGTTTGTCTTTAAATAATTCAAAGCTTCAAGCTCAGAGATGCTCCAATTATTTTCAAAGAAGAGTCAAATATTCCATATATAGGAGGAAAATGGAGTGGTTAGGATGGAGGGAGTGGAGGTGACAAAGGTGGAGGAGTTTAAATACTTGAGATCACCAGTTCAGAGTAATGGCGAGTGTGATTAGAGATGTGAAGAAGAGAGTGCAGGCAGCTTGGAATGGGTTGAGAAGAGTGACAGGAGTGAATTGTGACAGATGGGTACCAGGAAAAGGAAAGATTTACAGGACAGAAGTGAGATCAGCTATATGGGTTGGATAAGACAGGAGGCGGAGCTGTAGCTGTCAGAGATAAAGATGCTGAGATGCTGAGTCGTTGGGTGCGACGAGGATGGAAAGGATTAGAAATCAGTATATTAGAGGGACAGCTCAGGCTAGATATTTTGGGGACAAAGTTAGCGAGGTCACGTTAGTTTAGACATGTCCAGCGGACAGACGAGGATTATACTGAGAGAAGGATGCTGAAGATGTTATCACTATGAAAGAGGAGAAGAGGCAGACCAAAGAGGAGGTTTATGGACGTGGTGAGAAAGGGCATGCAGGTGGTCGGTTTGAAGGAGGAAGATGCAGAGGACAAGAAGAAATGGTAACGGATGATCTGCTTCTTCTCTTTTAACATCAAATGTTTCTTCACTAAAGGGGGGGCCAGTAAATAGGCCAGGATTTTCACAGCCAATCTCCCAAGGCTTCATAATGATTGGTGCGGTTGCCAGCGGACAGGAACCATTTAGGCATGTCATTAAAGATTTTTTTCCATGGGCTGTTGTGGTTGTCTTGTGGTTATCAGGGAGGTTTTAACACATTGATTCACATATTCCTTGAGCACACTGCATGGTAAGTTGTCACAAATAGGAGCTTTGCAGGGAATTACTCTGGTTATTTTTCCTCACTTGTTGCCTGCTCTTTCAGAAGAGGCATGCATGTCTTTGTCAGCTCAAGACATCCAAGGAACCAAGGACAGTGACTAAAGACATGCACTACTGAATCTGAATGAGAGTGAACCTTCGAAGGGCATGCAACTCCCCTCTCTGCTTCATCTCTCCTTGTAGTTCCTCTACAGTCCTCCTCAGCCTTGTCCCTGCCCAGATTTATGCACAAAATCTAAACGTTTTATCCCCCCCCCCCCCCCCCCCACACACACACGATGTGTGATAATTCTTGTGTAGCAATAATCTAGATTATTGATAACGCTGCATTATTCACTGTCATATTGATATTTTTAAAGTTCCCATTTTTAAAGATACTTATATATATATATACAGTACTGTGCAGATGTTTTAGGCAGGTGTGAAAAAATGCTGTAAACAAAGAATGCTTTGAGAAACATAAATAATGATTGTTTATTTTTATCAGTTTACAAAATGCAAAGTGAGTGAACAAAAAAATTCAAATCAAATCAATATTTATGTTTCTACCTTTTGCCTTCAAACCAGCATCAATTCTTCTAGGTACACTTGCACAAAGTCAGGGATTTTGAAGGATTATAGTCGGTGTATGATCAACCAGTTTTACCAAACAGGTGCTGATGATCATCAATGTCACATCGCTGGTTGAACACAGTCATGTTTGCAAGCAACCTACCAGCCGAGTTCCTTCAAAAACTGTGTGCAGGTGTACCTACAAGAATTGATGCTGTTTTGAAGGCAAAGGGTGATCACACCAAATATTGATTTGATATAGATTTCTCTTTTGTCATTCACTGCATTTTGTTGATTGATAAAAATAAATGATTAACAGTTCCATTTCTGAAAGCATTCTTTGTTTACAGCATTTTTTCACACCTGCCTAAAACATTTGCATAGTACTGTAAATTTGTCATTATATTTTGTAAGACTCATTAAAAGAAAGATTCCTACAGTGGAATGTATTTAATTCACTTTGGCCCAAAAACTGTATGAAAAGTATTTGGCTTGTGACAGATTTAAACTTTTTCATGCTTGATGTTCAAAAATAGGTAAGACCCAGCCCCCACCCTGATCCATTTCACTCTGAAGATAACATAAACTGTCCAAAAAGGACTTTGTGGTGTCCTACCCTGATCACTTTCAATATCAATTAAGTTTAACTGAAAATAATCTACAAAGAAGCCCTGTGTGCGCTGGGTTGGACACCAGCACTCCCCCGCGACCCCGTTTGGGACAAGCGGCAGATAATGGATGGATGGATGAAAATAATCTATTCCACCATATGCAAAGCTAGTGCAGAATATAATTGAGAGTTAATCGTTTAACATTCAAATATACATTGGAGCAATCTATATTAAGAATCCCAGTAAATCTGCAACTCCCCCTCCTGCCTGGTGAGGGATTGTGCTGTCCTCTGCTGGCTGGTGCAGATACTGTCAGCCCCACCTTGGACGGCACCCCTTCAGCAGGTCCTGCATTATCTGAATTTCATTGCATTAGTGTCAGTTTACAAAACACAAAGCAATTGCTTTCAATACACTGTACAGAAATTTAAATTTACATAAATCCAACCCTTGCATGGTTTTCCACCCATATTTCCTAATGCCATCATGATTGCCCCCTTTTTTCCTGCCTTTACCACTTCCACAATAATAAGTCTTTTCACTAATGGCTTCCTGCCTTATCTGCTACCATCATTTCAATGTTGTCTCTCTTCGAGTTTTCAATTAAAAACATAACTGTTTGCAGGTGCAGCTTTTGGCCATCTTCTGGAGTCAGATTTAAGTCAACGAACTCAGTGAACACAGAAGTGTGAAACACTGTAAGAAAAGGACAAAAGTAAAGGGATTTTTACTATATATATTTTGCAATGCTATTGGACAGGTTGACAGATGAGGTTACGTAGGAATCCCTGTGGACAATTATGTTTGCTAATTATATTGTGATCTTTAGTGAGAATTTGGAAGCAGCTTGAGGAGACCCTCCCCACTACCTACCCTAGGTTGATGGACTGACCCCACCACTTACAAGAAACACCCACCATGGCCTCAGCACTACCCCTTATGTGGGAATGGAAGGGGAGGAACACAAGAATGTGGATGTGTGGGAACCTGGGAGTCCAACAGAGCCAGTTACCACTGTGGAAGCCTTCATAAAAGACTGTCCAGTGCCAGAAGGTGAACCACAGGCTGATTGAAGGATGGAGGATGGCAATGGGGAGCCACCTAAAAACAGGGGGAGGTAACACACATCATAAAAATCAGTTAGTTCACCTTAGACAGGAGCTTACACCCAATGAAACAGCATTAGTCAGAAACATTGTCACAGAGTAGGAAGTGGGATTAAAGGTTGAAAGTGTTATTTTATTTCTTAAATATGCTGCTTAACCATTTACCCCAATTACTATGCATTCCTCTGATAATTAATGGAGAAAAACTTGTTTCTACACCACGTTCCAAATTATTATGCAAATTGTATTTAAGTGTCAGATTATATATTTTGTTTTTAAATTATCTCATGGATGGTATTGCATCTCAGGGCTCTTTGGATCATTCAAATCAATCCCAGACACCTGTGATAATTAGTTTGCCAGGTGAGCCCAATTAAAGGAAACACCACTGAAGAAGGACGTTCCTCATTATTAAGCAGACCACCATTTTCAAGCAATATGGGAAAGAAAAAGGATCTCTCTGCTGCCGAAAAGCATGAAATAGTTGAATCCCTTGGACAAGGTATCAAAACCATAGATATTTTATGAAAACTTAAGCATGATCATTGTACTGTTAAGAGATTTGTGGCTGAGTCAGAGCACACTTGGGTTTGTGCAGATAAAGGCACAGTGAGGAAGGTTTCTGCCAGACAAATACATCGGATTAAGAGAGCAGCTGCTTAAATGTCATTACAAAGCAGCAAACAGGTATTTGAAGCTGCTGGTGTCTCTGGAGTCCCTTGAACGTCAAGGTGTAGGACCTCCCGGGGCTTGCAGTTATGCATAAACCTTCTATTCGGCCACCCACAACCAATGCTCACAAGCAGAAACAGCTGTAGTGGGCCCAGAACTACATGAAGACTAATTTTCAAAGAGTCTTGTTCATTGATGAGTGCCGTACAACCCTGGATGGTCAAGGTGGATGGCCACCATGTCCCAACAAGGCTGTGACATCAGCAAGTAGGTGGCAAAGTCATTTTTTGGGTCAGAAACATGGGGAGAGAGCTGGTCACCCCTTTAGGGTCCCTGAAGGTGTGAACATGATGGAGGCAACAGAAGAACAACAGTAGTGATACAAAGGACAACAGTAGTGGGTCTCCAGTGAATCAATGCCATGAGAGGCTGATACTGCAGTGGAGGCAGAGACAGCAATATCAGGCCCAAAGGAGTTTGAGGATGGGACATCAGGAAAAGGGAACAAAGAGATCCTAGAGGACAAAGAACAATAAGTACATCAAGAACTAGGGAGAAGGGTCTGGATGATGTGCTAGTACTTGACTTGACTTGACTAGTAGCCTCTCTCTGGAATCCCACCAGAAAAAGCAAAACTGACTGTAGCAGTGAACATCATCTTTGTTTGCCATCATTTATATGGATGAATCATATATTTGCAAACAATTGACTTTCAAAAATTGACAATCACATTAAATATGACACTCGGTTAACTTAATATTGTTTTTGAACCAGTAGAACTAGTAGGTTTTATGTACTGTGTCACCAATGTTCTCTGTTATCTTTTATAGGACATTATTGAACATTATTGATGAAGTCATAACATCAGAATGAATAAGAAAGTGTTCTGTTTCTAGTACACTGGCTGCAGAGATGGGATCTGCAGGGAGATTTTTCTGCAATATGTGGACTTTTCGGTCATTTACTGCCACTCATCCCAAGCGGGGTCGCAGGGGGGTGCTGGAGTCCATCCCAGCTCATAGATGGCGAAGGACAGGGGACACACCCTGGACAGGTCGCCAGCCCATCGCAGGGAGGAGCGTGACGGGGACAGCACCTTGCTCAAGGGTACTTCAGAGCAACCTGTGAAGGGGGGAAGGGGTTTGAACCCCTGATCCTCCGGCCCACACCCTAACCACTAGGCCACCACTACCCCTATATGTGGACTTTGTCCACTCTAATTTAGCTAATTGGCTATTTGATTTCACAGCGTAGCCAACAGGGTGTTGGTTGTGGGTGGTTTCCTTAAGCCATAGCATATAGAAGTATAAACATCACACCAAAAATGTATTAGACATTACTGTTGCGGTTGCACTTCTCACAAACTAACTCACTGAAAGTCCTAGTTAGGTCTGACTTTCAAGACAGAAAGGAGATTAAGTAATTAAGGGGATTATATGGAAGTTTTTTACCCATTAAAGGGTGACAGTACTAAGAACATGCATTAAAAGCACATGATGTCACACACACTTCCTGCATGTGTTTGTACTGTTTTTCTGTATTGACATTGTCTCCCTCCACTTTTAGGGAGACTGAACAACTTGCTGGACTGGAGTCAGAGCACCATTCATATGATACAAGAATGCAAATGTAAAAATATCGCTGTGCTGGAAGTTTGGGCTTTGGAATAATAGTGGCATAAGGCTGAGAGGTGTGGAAAGAATAAGAGTGATGGGAGTGAACTGGTCTGGGAAGAGATGTATCAAGTCAAGTAGGTTTTTATAGTCATTTCAGCCATATACACAATACATAGGGAAATTACATAATGTTCTTCCAGGACCATTGTGCTGCAAGTAAGGCGACATCAGACACAACATAAAACACAAGACAAGGCAAGTACAGACAAGAACTAACAGTGCAGACAGGTTAACCAGCAGGTAGGCAACAACAGACCGTACAACAGACAGGACATTCATTCATCAGAGAGTAGCCGTGTTATGAAACAAAGCAGCAGAAATCATTGGACAATATAACAGAGCAGCAGTGTTGTAACTATAAATAAATACAAATATGTGGCCCCAGCTCAGATTCATCAGACTCTGCCAGCATAATTTTCTGCTGTGTGGAGTAGCTTCATTTTGAGACCTACTAAAAACTCAATTATTCTCCACAACAGAAAGACATTTCAAAACAGAATCTGACTGGCAGAATTCTGGGATGTCACAGCTTGAACACATTCTGAATAGTCACTTTAACACTCTTATGCTCAGCTGCTCACAACTGCATGCAGACTCTTCATCAGACTCTCAATCACCCACTTTTCTTCTGAAAGAGACACTTCTGTTTCTTCCTCGTTGATCACCTTTACAATGTGGTGGACAATGAAGCTTTACAAACCAAAACACACTACATGGCAAAATAAATGTGGATACCTAGGGCTTGTTCATCAGTGCTTACATAAAACATGTTCTAAATTCATCCATACACAATTAAAGATGGTGAATTACATGATTGTTTTTTTTACTCCTGTTATGCATAATTGCTCAAATAAATAAACATGATAAACAGCTCCCCTTTAGAAGTCTCAAGGCTCCTACAAAATATGAAAACATGCTGCTGTCATGCCAGTGTCTCTAATACCTGCTCAGAGGAGCTCCTGTGAGGATTCTTATCACTGATGAATGGGAGGAAATGAGGCAAACAAATGATGTTAAGAAGCAGGTGGACTACAGTCTGATTTTAAACTACAAAGAGGACCTTTATGGTCAGTGGAGCTGGAAAATGGACACCAAGTATAGATACAATAAGAATTTTTTGAGGTTATTATTAGAATGTTTTACAAAGCCTCCTTACTTTCGTAGATGACATCTGTCTTTTACCAGTGGATCAAAAACTTGTCAAAGCCAAATCCCTTGATGTCACATTTTCACAAGCAGAGCCAGCTTTACTGATGCAAGCATGGCGTGTAATAATTTTGGCAAATTTAGTAGCACCCAACAAACAGCAGTGATCTTTTGAACTTTACTTGATGTCCCCAGTGGATTACAGATTTCAAAGTAGTTCAAGTAAATACAGACTGAGATACAATCACTAGCCTAAGTTGTAATAATGTTCAGTTTGATTAAACTCTAAATGTATTGAGCTTTAGCAAACTAGAAAGCACAATAATATGTTATTACTGAATGTGTGTTTTTAGGTGAAATTTAGTAATTAGAGGGCGGCAAGGTGGTGCAGTGCGTAAGCTGTCTTGCCTTACAGCAAGAAGAAATGCACATCAAGTGAACTGGAGATGGAGATGCTAAATTGCCCTTAAGTATGTGTGAGTGTATGTGTGCCTGTGATAGAATGGCGACCTGTCCAGGGTGTTTCACCTTTCACCCTGTGAGAGCTGGGATAGACTCCAGCACCACCTAACTAAGACAAACGGCACTGCAAATGACTGAGACAGTATAGTAATTAGTACTGTACATGACAATTATCTATGTGCTTTTGCTTTTAGATCAACATATCCTTTTGTGATGCAGGCTACCTGCGGAGAGCAGTCGCTTTCACTCTCACTCCATGCTGTGAGCAAGGTATGATATTGTAATTTCAAGGAAGTATAGTTAAGGCATATAGCCTTAACATGCCAAGGGCCTCCACCAGATGTTTCAACATGTTTCAACACATACATCAACATAGTTCCTTTTATGAGAATGTTCATTCTCCCACCTACCATTGCTATCTAGATGTGAAGCACTTCTGAAGATATGAATTGCCCTTCCTGCATTTTCACTTTACAAAAACATCTAATTAAATGTGTGTGTTCATGAAAAAACTATTTGCCCTTTGGAAAATTGCAGTCCAAAAAAAGATTTTCAGTGCCATCACATGTACAGAGAAAAGCCTGGAACAAGAACATCTTGTCAGGTGTGAGTTAGAAGAGTCTCAGCAATTTCAGCTTGAGGAGTGGGTTGAGCCACAGTGTATGTAAATATCTCAGCTCACTAGATTATTACAAAGAAACTGCCTTGGAGATGACTCTTATTGAAGTTCTTCTGATGGAAATGATGCCTATAAAGTTTATAAAGTTTGTTTAGGATTGCAGGTGTTTGTCATGTTAAGATGTTATCTTAATGTTACATGGTGGTGGGCTAGTGGTAGGATACTCACTTACAAACCAAGCAGTTGCAGGTTCAAATCCCACCTCCAGCACTACCATCATTGGGTTCCTGAGCAAAACCTTTATCCCCAAGTTGCTCCAGGGGGACTGTCCCTGTAGGTAGAAAATGCAAGTCACTCTGGGTAAGAGCATCAGAAAAATGCCATAAATGTAAAGGGAAAAATTATAGGGAATGATCTTCCCGAAGAGTTCCACTCTTTTACTTTCTTTTGTTCTGTTCACAAGGTTACTAAGTTTGTTACTTGGTTGTAATAGTTAATCAGCAGTTGTTGATCATAGCTGGTTACTAATATGCAGTTTAAATGATATGATATTAAATATTATTATATTTTATATTATATTATTAAAACTGAATTGATTTAATTCACACAAAAAAAACACCTTGACTGTTTGAAAATGCAGTTACTTTGCTACAGAGTCTTAGGCATTGCACTGTGAGCATCTTAAGCACCTTTGTTCTTGCATGTTCTTGAATGAGGCTATAGTTGGCCTCATTCTCCAATATTTTCTTAAGTTTCTTTGTAAATTTGCTCATAAGAAAGTTCCTAAAGAAAGTCTAACCTGTCTTTAAACTTTTGAATTGTTCCCTACTTTGTTTTTAAGTGATGAATCTCCTGATCCTCCAGATTTGAAGGAGTGTGTCAGTTATTCCACACTAGCATTTGTACTTGCCTTTAAATCCCTATAAAAGGGTAAGAGACCGAAGGGCTGTGCAAACACACGTGATGTTGCCAGAAAATGGTTAAATGCAATTAAAAATAAGGAGGAGTACCAGACACCAAAAATGAAAATAAATTGCTTCTGTTTTTCATATAAAGCAGATGCCACTGAAAATGTTTTGGTATTTTGTTTTTATTTGATGTTTTGTAAAGTAATTATGAACATTGTTAAAAATGTTTCCATTTCCAGTAAAGACTTTATGTTTGCAAGTCTCAAGGCTTTGTGGTTGACTTTTGTATATTAATGCTGGTGAGACATGCTCAATTTAATCTTCTTCACTTTGTTTTAGCTGCTCCCATTTAGGGGTTGCCACAGTGATCAACCATCTCCATTTCTTCCAGTCCTCTGCATCTTCCTCCTTCAAACCAACCACCTGCATGTCCTCTCTCACCATGTCCATAAACCTCCTCTTTGGTCTTCTTCTTTTCCTCTTTCCTGGCAGTTCCATGTGTCTTGTGTCTTGTGTGTAGCACCAGGGTCCTGGAGGAACGTCATTTCGTTTCACTATGTACTGTGTATATGGCGGAAATGATAATAAAATCCTACTTGACTACTTGACGTGAACATCCTCTTCCCAATATAATCCTCATCTCTCCTCTAGATATGTCCAAACCAGCTCCTTTAAACTTCTCATAAATCTCAATTTAAACAAGTTCATAAATGTATAAATGTAACTGTATAAATATAAATGTAAATGTATATGGCGAATGTCATTAGTTTGTTAACATGAAATTATTTTCAAGTGCCGTTAAGCACCCTGGACAAAAGTATCAAAAACCACCCTTCAGGATAATCATATCTCTGCCTTCCATCTTCCTAAAAGAAAACCAACAGACTAATTTAGTTACTGAGATATTCTGGGAAATGTATGACATGAGAGGTGTACATAATTTAGTTCAGTTCACTATTATTGTAGAAGCCAGCAATTATGAGAGCCTACATTTCACACAAGTGAAAACTGTTTAAGCAATCTTAGAAATCTGTTACAGCAAGAACTTGATCTGGAGTACAGAGATGATGTGAAACTAAATGATGATGATGTCATGATGTGGAAAAAAAAAA
>JABMDN010000129.1:0-19037 GCA_017165825.1 Hepsetus odoe
AGAGTGCTGAAGTCCACTCAGGCTGCACTTCAGAAAAATATCGTAAAAAACCTACTCATGAGAGCTGATGCAGCTCCAGCCACCCACGACAGGGCTGAAAGGAGGGACTCTCTAATCTCAGCCTCAAACAGGGTGGTAAAAAATCTCATTGGGAGCCTTTCTGCTGCAGTGCCATCTCCAGAGCATGCAGCCAATATGACAAGAGGGTTGCTGGACAATTTAGAAAAAGAGTTGGAGTCCCAGTTCAAGAGGCAGATTTCCAACTCTTCATGTCTGGGGTCCAGAAGTCGCTTTGGTTTCATTAAAAGTGGCAATGAAGAGGAGGAAGCTTTTTCAGAGCTTTTGAAAGAGAACAAACAGCCAGGGGTAGTAAGATCAACCATTGGAAGGGAACTCCAGCAGTGCCTGGCCTGCATTTTCAGCAGTGGCGTCAGTCAACCTCAGTCTTCTCCATCTGACTCTGAAAAGTCTGATGGACAGAAATTTGAGCCTCAGAACACAAAAGCACAATCACCACTGCCCAGTCACACCAATGAAGCACCAGTGAAGACCAGCGAGAGGCGCCGGAAGTTTCCAAAGATCAGGTTTCTGAGCTTTAAGGTAAGATTGTCATTTTCAGATTCTCCTCCATGGATATATTTTAAACAACACTTTATTCTGTTTTGTTGTTTGAGCAGCATATTTTTGTTTCTGAAAAGATAAACTGGTCCAAGGCTTATTATTCATGTGTATCAGCTATAAGGCTCTTATGTAGGTTATGCATTAATGAGGAACTAAAACATGATCAGATTTCTAAAATTCACATTTCTCTTTTGATAGAAATGGAGTAAAAAGATGGAACCTGTGAATGATGATCCAGAAGCGAGCACCTGTGAGACTGCAGGACAGCCATCATGTTCTAATGTCCGTCCAGCAGAGAATTTATCAGACGTTCTCTCCAAGAACTCAACATCTGTCCATAATTCGAGGAGAAAGAACGTCTTCTCCAGAGTTGCTACAGCTTTTTGTAGCGTCTTCAGAAAGAGGAGCTAAACATCTGCTCTAAAATCCGAACAGAGGTTCCGAGCTTTGGGCGTCAGGCTTCACTATTGAAGGTAAGATCTGCTGGACTGAGACTGGCACAAAGAAATGCACCAGCTTCTACATCCTCATTGACTGAGTTGATCAAACTCATTGAATATTGTATTAATAATTATAATTTTCTGAAATTGAACCAAACTCTTCTAATCTCACATCTACATCTCATGAAATTAACAGCTTTAAACAGTTTAATGATAGTTCATTCAAATCTTTACATTTGATCTAAGGCTTTTTATTCAGGTGCAACAACTATAAGGTTCATGTGTAGGTTATGCATTGATGACAATGAGGAACCGAAACATGAGCTCACATCACAACCCTTAGTCTCCAGGTGGTTAAATGTGATCAGACTGGTAAAATGCACTTTTCTCTTTCTACAGAAATGGAGTAAAACCGCGAAACCCATGAATGTTGACCCAGAAGTGAGCACCTGTGAGACTGCAAGACTGCCATCATCTTCCACACCTTCTGATGTCCGTCCAGCAGAGAATTCATCAGACGTTCTCTCCTCCGAGACCTCAACACCTGTCCTATTCCGAGGAGAAAGAGCGTCTTCTCCAGAGTTGCTACAGCTTTCTGCAGAGTCTTCAGAAAGAGGAGCTCAAATACTCAGTTCAAATAAAATCAAATAAAAGCTAAATGAAGCCTAAGTATCAGTTTTCACCTCCAGTGTTTTGTGCAATCAAGATCATTCAAATGTAAGGGGCACAGAAGGATACGCCTCTGTTAACTTCCAAAATTAGGATTTCTTCATAAACACACACACCTGGTAAACACGAGCGATTCGTATTGATGATCATTTGATCTTTCAGTTAAAATGGGAGTTTTATTTGAAGTGCAACACTTAAAAGAAATACTAAAATAAATCCTGTTGTGATTTTTAGGGTAAAAGTGTACAAAGTCCTTCATTTAACACTTTGTACAGCCTCCCTTTACAAACAGAACAGCTCTGAGTTTTCTAATACTTAACCAGAGTGCAGGACCCATGGCAGGAGATCCAATACCATTCCTCCATCCACAATCTCTCCAGATCTTTCACACTCCAAGGTCCACATTTCAGCTCATCCCACCAGTTTTCTAAGGGGCATTATATCAGTTCACATCTGTCTCTGACTCCATTTAAACCTGTTTCTGTAATTTCCACACAAATGACCACAAACAAGGATAGAAAGGTCAACAATGCATTGCAAGCTGTAGGTACTTAGGCTGGTTGGTCAGAAACTGCAGATGTTTCCTTGATCAGACTGAGATCTGGGGAATCACCTTTATGTTCTCATTGTCATGTTCCTCTTTCATTCCTGAAATGTTTCTACAGTGCGTTAAGATGCACTGTTGCTCTTTTGGTAAAAATCCCTTTACTGTCATCTTTGTTTTACCCTAAATCTGACCCCAGAAGATGGTAAGCAGCCACATCTGGAAACAGGCATACTTGTATTCAAAAAACTTGAAGGTAGCCAACCTTGAAATACTGGTAGCAGATAATGCAGGAAGCCATTAGTAAGAATAGATAAATCAATAAATAAAAACAGCATTAAAGGTAAGCATTTTCAGATTTTGCAACATTTTAGTTCAGGTTTTTTGTTATAGCACTGGCACATGTGCTCAGATTATATATTTACAGCTGGACAAATGAACATTACATTACAAACATTCTTTAGAGAGATGCACAGATCTCCTAGTGTACTGGAACCCCCTCCGCTGGTCTATAACAAAAAACCTGAACTAAAATGTAGCAAAATCTGAAAATGCTTACCTTCAATGTTGTTTTTATTTATTGATTTATCTATTCTTACTATGAAGTAGGAACGGTATTCCTACAGGAAGTGAATGTATGTCACTGAAGATAAACTCTTGGTTCAGTGGTGTTGTGAGACCGGTTCCCTACAACAGGCCAGACGGCAAGGTTTAGGTCCGAACTGTGCTTTGTGTTGTACAGTTTCATTAAGAACGTACGGAAGGATTACTTGGTGTATTTAAAAGTGTATCTGTAGAGAACAGAAAGGAGTGAGACTTGTGTGTGTATATATAAGGAAATATTTACATTTACGGCATTTAGCAGACACTCTTATCCAGAGCAACTTACAGGTCCTAATTACAGGGACAGTCCCCCTGGAGCAACTTAGGGTTAAGGGTCTTGCTCAAGGACCCAGTGGTGGTAGTGCTAGAGGTGGGATTCGAACAAGGAACCTCTGAATCCATAGGTCTGTAGGCAAGTACCCTACCACTAGACCACCACCACCCTTTAAGATCTTATAAAAGTGTGAAATGATCTTTGTGTAATCTATAAGAAGTGAGTAGAGTAGGGAGAAGTTGGAACGGAAAAAGAAAGAGGGGTAGTGTCATGAATAAATTAGAAGAGGTAAGTTTTGTGAAGAAGCAGAGAAGAAATAAACTCAATGCCCAGAAATTTGTTGAAAAATGTTGATCATAAAAGAACAAAATATAAGGTAAAGTATCAATAACAGGCAGAGGTGGTGTTTAGGGATGAGGCCACAGGATCAGAAGGTCATGGGTTTGACTCCTACACCAGTAAGTTGCCCTGAGGTACTCTTCAGCAAGGTACTGTCCTCTTCACTGCTACACGGTCTCTTTAAATAGCTTCCCCCTGCGTGTGTGTGGGTGAAAAACAGAGGATGCAATTTCTTGTGTCTCACTGTGTGCTGTTTCACAATAACAATTAGTCACTTTCACTTCACTTTCACTAAAGATAATTCAACAATTAATAAATGAAGTAATCATTCATTGATGATTACTGATGATTGAGGATGAGACTCCTGAGGGACAAAGTAAGGTAAGAACACCTGTAGAACAGAGGTGTGAAAGGAATCCCTTGATGAAGGAGAAAATCCTGAAGGTAAGTCAATAGTGGGCTAAACGTACCAAGAATCTAAACACTAAATGTCCTGAAGAGACATGTATGTATGTGATGATATGATGTAGGACTTTGTGAAGCCCTGGAGATCCTCATTCACAACCACAAACTAAAGGACAGACCCTGTAAATGACAGGCAAAACTGAAGGACTCCACTAAAGACATTCTTCTGAATATCAGACATTTTCTTGTGGAATATCTTACTGTGTTTCTAACACTCTTGCAGGTCATCAGAAAAGTAATTGGTCAGAAGACAGTGGCAACCTCTGTTGTGGACTGAGCTACCTTGTGTATAGCTAGCTTAGCTTCTGTTGTTAAGTTAGCTGCCTTGTGTAAAGCTAGATTAGCCTCTATTGTGGAGTTTGCTAACTTGTGTAAAGCTAGATTATCCTCTATTATGGAGTTAGCTAACTTGTGTATAGCTAGTTTAGCTTCTGTTGCGGAGTAAGATAACTTGTGAATAGCTAGCTTTGCCTCTTGTTGAGTAAGCAAAGCTCTCATACTTAGAGAACTGATATTGGATAAAAAACTGGACATGCTTTTACTGACTGAAACATGGCAACCCAGCAACGACTTTCTGGAACTGAACAAGCTCACTCCTGCAGGCTACAGCTACCTGTGTAAGCCCCGTGGAAAGGGCCGAGGTGGAGGCCTGGCTGCAGTCGTTCGGGATGGGGTGCAAGTTAAAGCTCTGGACTTCCATGTTATCTCATCTTTTGAATATCTTGTGTTCAGAACTGTCAGTACTAAACCACTTGTTGTAATTTTGATTTATTGACCACCTTCTACGTCTCTTTCTCCGTTCTTCTCGGACCTCAGTGAACTTCTCACACTTACCTGTGCCCTGTCTGAAAACATCATCCTGCTCGGTGACTTTAACATTCATGTAGACACTGTCTCTCCAACTACTTCAGAATTTTTGGCCCTTCTTGAATGTTTCCATCTCACTCAGCATGTGAACTTCCCCACACATACACGTGGACACATACTGGATCTGATTTGTTCATCTGGATTTAAAAACGCTTCTGTAAACTGTTCTTCTGTTGGTATTTCTGATCACTATTGTATCGAATTTGCTTTCAAACTAACCTTAGATAATCTATGTAAAAAATCTACAATTTCATATAGAAATTTGAAATCTGTTGACATTCATGGGTTCACCTCTGACCTGCTTACATCTCCTCTTTCAAACTTCTTAAACCTCTCCTGTCCTGATGCCATTCTGAATTTATACAACCGCTCCATTTCTGCCGTTTTAGATAAGTTTGCTCCAGTCAAAATCAGGGCTGTACCTTCCTCTCACTCCTCTCCATGGTTCACCCCTGAACTGAGGTCCATGAAAGCTGTTGGGAGGCGACTTGAACGACTGTATAAGAAATCAGGCCTCACGGTGCACTTTCAGCTGTATGTTGATCACATGCAAAAATATCGATCTGCCCTTAATACTGCTCGCTCTCGGTACCTTTCCTCCGTCATCAACAGCAGCAGCTGTAAGCCCAAGGCCCTGCTCACTAGTGTGAGTAAAGTTCTTTAGCCCCCAGCACCTTCTCTCTCAGGTTCTCACTCGTGAGTCCTTTCTTCATTTTTTTTCAAAACAAAATCGATCTGATATATAAACCTTTCACTGGTACCCCTCCACCATCTTGTAACTTTCTCCTAGAAACCCCAGTACAACCCTTCACCAAGTTCACTCTTACAAACTCGAACTCTGTTACTGAATTAATTAGGAAAATCAGTTCTTCCACCTCCATCCTTGATCCAGCACCTACTTCTCTGCTTAAATCCTGCTTGTCTGCCATCTCTGCCTCCATCTCCCATCTTATAAACTGTTCACTCTCCTCTGGTGTTGTGCCACTGGGCCTGAAAACTGCTGCTGTTACACCTATTTTGAAAAATAACACTTTGGATCCCAGCAATCTGAGCAGCTACAGACCTATTTCTAATCTACCTTTTATTTCAAAGCTCCTTGAAAGGGTTGTAGCTGCTCAGCTGCAGGAACATCTAATAATTAACAATTTATATGAGCCGTTTCAGTCAGGTTTCCGTCCATTCCACAGCACCGAGACTGCCCTGCTAAGGGTCAACAATGACCTTTTACTGAGTGCTGACTCTGGTTCCCTCAGTATCCTCCTTCTCTTAGATCTAAGCTCTGCCTTTGACACTGTCAATCATAAGATCCTTCTTTCCTGCCTTTCAGCCATTGGGCTCTCTGGTGCCATTCTTTCTTGGTTCACATCTTATCTCACTGATAGAGAGCAATTCATCTGCCTCCATAACAACAGATCACCTCCTGCTCCAGTTAAACAGAGTGTCCCTCAGGGATCTGTTCTTGGACCCATGTTATTCATAATTTATATTCTCCCTCTCGGTCATATTATTAGAAACCATGGCCTCAGTTTTCACTGCTATGCTGATGATACCCAAATCTACATTACCACCTCCATTTCAGCCGCTCTGCCCCCTTCCCTCACAGCATGCATTTATGACATAAAACTATGGCTCACCTCTAACTTTCTCAAGCTCAGTACTGACAAAACAGAACTTTTATTAGTTGGCTCCAAATTTCTCATCACTAAACTACAAAATTTATGTGTATCTATTGAAAATGCTCTTGTTACGCCCTCACCCACTGTCCAGAATTTAGGCGTTATATTCGATCCCACTCTGGCATTTGAATCTCACATTAATACAGTTGTGAAAAATGCTTTCTTTCACCTCAGAAACATCTCACGTCTCCGCTCATCTCTTTCGTTGAAGGATACAGAAATACTTGTTCATGCTTTTATAACGTCCCGTCTCGATTACTGCAATGCTCTACTCTTTGGTCTCCCAACTAGAACATTAGCCAGGCTCCAGTATGTGCAAAACTCTGCAGCTCGTGTTCTCACATTCTCCAAAAAATCTGAACATATCACCCCCATTCTCCACAAACTTCACTGGCTGCCCATATCGTACCATATTCAATACAAGCTGCTTCTCATCACATTTAAAGCCCTTCATGGATCTGCTCCTTCATAACTCACTGATTTACTCCATTCATACACTCCCACCCGCTCGCTTCACTCCTCCGGCACAGGGTTACTCTCAGTTCCTAAATTCAGGTTAGCTTCCATGGGGGGTAGATCATTTAGTGTTGCTGCCCCTAAACTCTGGAATTCCCTCCCTCAAACCCTGCGCCTCACGTCCTCTCTGTCCCTCTTTAAAACACAGTTAAAAACATATCTATTCAGTTTGTGCTATTCCACTTCTCAAAGTTCTTAATTTCCTTATTCTGCTGTTTGTTTTCTGTCTTTGTGTTTGTATTAACTGGTTTTTTATTAACTGTTTTTTTTTTTTTTCTGTAAAGTGACCTTGAGTTTGAGAAAGGTGCTGTATAAATAAAAATTATTATTATTATTATTAAACGACAAGCAAAGCGACAGGATGAATTAGAAGTCTTAAAAATGTTTAAGAAGAGAGGAGAAGAGAGCCTTCGGAAAGTTATTAACAGAAGACAGGAGATTAAAGAGAGAAAAGAAGAAACAGAGAAGAAGTTGAAGATATATGATACCCCTCCACCTTATGTAGGCCTGTATCCTGTCATTGAAGGGAAGTTTGATATTTCTGGACAAGTGACTGTGACCGATGACAAAAAGGATCCAGAATCAGAAGATGAACAAGAAGCAGCCTTGGAAGAGTAGGAGAGAATCTCAGAGGATGCTGAGAGAACATCCAAAAACCCACCGACCCTCCACAAAAGGGAGGGGCCCTACTGCTTAGGGAGAGAGAGAGAGAGAGTAAGCAGAGCAGTGAGACAGTATATCCAGATCTTCATAAATTACAACAGGAGTGGAGAAGTGCAGTACTAGTGTGTGAAGAGGCAGCGAGGAGAGAGAGGGAGTCAGAGGCACGGTCAGTGAGAGGTGGTGAAGGAAGAGCTGAGCAGACAGAATGGGAAGACAGTGATGATGAGGGTGTGTTGGATTGTTACAGGAAATACAGAAAACAAATGAGAAAGGAGAGGGAATTAAAGGATATGGAAAGGATGGTACAGGAAGAGGAAAGGAAAATAAGGACTGAGATGACTAAGGGAAATAGAGATGAGGGAAGAGTAGGATGGAGTGCACCAACGTGGAGGCTTGAAAGCTGGATGACGCAAAGTCTTGATAATTCTATCCAAACAATAAACAGAACAATTACTAATCTGGATGAAATTGTGCGTATTACAATGGAGAGACAAAGTCTAGAGAGACAGCGTAGAAGGGAGAATGGTGAAGTACCAGAAAGGGAAGAGAGCACTGAGATTCAGGCAGAGCCAAGTATGAGATTAAGATCGGGGAGACAATATGGGATGGTACAGGCACCTATATTGATTAAGGGAAGGCATGCTAATTACATACCATGGCAGACCCAGGATCTGGAGGGGTTGGTCAATAGCTTGCCCGATCTGCATGAAGGGGCTCAGAAGTGGATACTGGACTTTGAAGAAAAGACTCTTGGGCGTCTCCTTGCAATAGGAGATGTAAAAGCCTTATTGGCCCGAATGATTGGTCAAAAGGCAATGGAAGACATCATGACAAAAGCAGGCATGGAGCATCACGCTGTGGATGTGACCAGTGATGGTGTGGAATTCAATCCATACGGTAACACACTGTGGATAAACACAGACAAGATGAAAAGAAAATCAAAGAACAAGAGAAAGAAGTGCTGAGAAAGGTGGCACAGCTCCAGCTGGGAGAACGGAAAGGAAAAGCTAAGAATAAGGGGGAGAAAACTCAAGCTGCAGTCGTGGAAGAAAAGACGTTGCAGGTATCCCAAATGCCAGTGACTCCAAATCCTGTATCACCAGTGAATCAGCAACTGAATGGAGTTCAGCAACCACAGCAGCCCACAACTCCCTCAGTTCCAGTCATCAATGTGTACACACAGCCTGGCGGAAGTGGACCAAGCAAGCCGAACTTCTGTAGACAACAGCAGCGGCAGCCACGAAGTCCACTTGGAGTGTGTTGGGGATGTGGACAACCAGGACACACCCGAAGGAGATGTTCAGTAAATCCATGGACGGGACCTGGAGTGCAGGGAGGTGCAGGTTGGTGGGCTCCCCGAATTGTGGGTCAGGAACAATCACAGCAAAACCCAAATTTAGGACATCCATGGACAGGAGGGAATCAGACCCCGCCTGGACTGGATTAAATCAAAACTCCAGCCCAGTGAATTACTGGGGTGGACAGAATGGGTACTAGGGAGGCCCAGAGGGTCCTACAGGGGAGGGGCAGCTCTTATTGACTAGCAAGGGAGCTGATGGGGAACCAACGCTGCAGGTTCAGGTAAATGGCAAAACTATACCCATGATGATAGATACAGGAGCTTGTTATACATGCCTAAATTCAAATTATGCCATTAACCTCCCCAGGTCAGGAAAATTCATTAAGACCGTAGGATTCTTGGGACAAGTGCAGCTAATACCAGTAACAGCTCCAGTTAAAGTAACAGTGCAGGGAAAAACAATCAATTTACCTATCTTAGTTTCAGAGCAAACTCCAGTAAATTTATTAGGGAGAAACGCTTTGTGCCAGTTGGGTTTCCAGATTTGGTGCACGCCTGATGGAGTTTATGTGGATGAAATGGCAGTCAGTGCTCAGATGAATGTGACATTAGGAAAGGAAGCTAATGTGTATTGGTTAGGAGAAATAGAAAAGCCACTGCAGGAAATAATGAGTCTATGGGGAAAGTTTATTTTAGCTCAAATACCAAAAGCAAAAGATCCCAGATTAGAATATCACTGTACTATGATTTATGATAAAGGCCAGAATGAGATGCTAGAGGAAGAATGGCTTAGAAAGACTGCAGGAACAAAAGTTAACCTTAAAGCTAGAAGTGTGGTGAGAGGGACAGAAGGAGCAGCACTTCAAGTGGAGGATAATGAGTTCATCAATGAGTGGTATGATGTTGAAGGAGCAGGACCACACGTGACACTACTAATAAATGAAGGATTTGAGTCAAAGGAGTTGGGAACCATGGTAAAAAGAGCAGAAGAACTAAAGTGGAAGAAGACACTAAATCCATTGATACTGTGTGCTGAAGATCATTCAATGATCAAAGTGTTGTGTGAATTGGAAGTGACAGCAACACCAAAGGCAGTAGCAATCCCAAGATCTGAAAATGATGATGTCTGGAAGCGAATGAATGCACAACTGGAAGAAGAAGATGATTCCCTGAAGAAACAAATGATTGAACAAGTCCCTGTAGAACTGTGGTCGCGACATGAGGCAGATGTGGGACAGGTAAAATCAGCTTCGCCAGTCCAGATCAGATTGAAACCTAGAGCACAACTACCTAGGAGAGCTCAGTATCCATTAAAACCAGAAGCTGAGCAGGGAATAGAGAGAACTATACTAGGGCTGGTAGAAGCAGGAGTACTAATAGAGATGAGAAGCCCATGCAACACCCCTATACTCCCAGTACAAGAGGCAGATAAAACTAAGTGGCGATTGGTGCACGATCTAAGAGCAGTAAACGCAGCAGTAGAAGATTGGCAAGCGGAAGTGCCCAATCCACACACATTACTTATGAACATTCCACCGGATGCCAAGTACTTTATGGTAGTAGATTTGTGTTCTGCATTTTTAAGCATTCCAATAGCGGAAGAATCAAGGTATCTGTTTGCATTCACGTACAGGGGGAAGCAGTACAGCTATACAAGGTTACCACAGGGACTCAAAAATTCCCCTCATATATTTAATCAGGTTCTGAGACAGGATCTAGAGGAACTGGATTTTAACAGCACAATGTTACAGTATGTTGATGATTTAATCTTGTGTTCCCCGACAGTAGGACAATGTCATGAAGACTCTGTTAAAGTTCTCAGAAAATTAGCTGAGGGGGGACATAAGGTGTCACAAGCAAAATTACAATATTGCCAACCACAGGTAGAGTACCTGGGGTGGCTGGTGGCACATGGAACAAAAGCAATAGCCCCTTCACAGCTGGAGGGAATCAGTAAAGCACCACAACCACTGACAGTGGGACAGATGATGTCATTCCTAGGAATGACAGGGTTTAGTGCAGAATGGATTGAAGATTATGCAATAAAGACGGCACCCTTGCGGGGACTGATAGCAGAAGCAGGATCAAAGACATTGAATGCTCCATTGAAATGGACATCTGATGCTTATGTGGCGTTTGAAACTCTGAAGCAGGAAATGCAAACAGCACCAGTGTAGCTACACCAGATTATGATAAACCTTTTTGTTTGTTTGTTGCTAATCGCTGTGATGGATTTGCTTCAGCAGTGTTGATGCAGGAGACGTGTAGTGGAAGAAAGAAACAGCCAATAGCTTATTATAGCACTAAACTGGATGGAGTGGCTAAGGGAGGCCACCATGCTATCAGGGTTTAGCAGCAGTACATTATGCTTACGAGAAAGCTTCAGTTCTGACGATGGGGTTTCCAGTGATCATCTATTCCCATCATAAAATCATTGAGCTGATCGAGAATAGCAGGTTTGTTTTAACACAAGCAAGGAGTTTGCAGTATTCATTCTTGCTTACATTTCCAGATGTGACGCTTAGGAGATGTAATACAGTTAATCCAGCAGAATTATTACCTTTCCAGTTTGAAGGAAAACCACATGATTGCATAGCTAGTTCATTGGCGTTCTTTAAGTTAAGACCTGATTTAGAGTCGACACCAATTCCGGAAGCAGAAGTGACTTATTTTGTTGATGGATCCTGTTTTAGGGATCACTTGGGGAACCATGCGGGATATGCGGTGGTGAAGAGAGGAAGCGGAGAAGTTTTTGAGGTGGAAAAGGCCGAAAATTGTCCTCAGCCATGTTCTGCACAACTAGCAGAGTTGAAGGCAGTAACCGAGGCGTGCAGATTGGCAAAGGGAAAGAGAGCTAATGTTTTTACTGACTCAGCGTATGCTCATGGAGTTACACATTTATTTGGGGCAGTATGGAAACAGCGAGGTTTTAAGAAGACTGATGGTAGCCCAATAAAACATTTGCAGCAAATACTGGAGTTGATGAGTGCTATGATGCTGCCAAGAAGACTGGCAATAGTTAAATGTCAGGCACACAAAAAAGGAAATGACTATGTGATAAAGGGGAATAACTTGGCTGATGAGATAGCTAGAAAGGTTTCTAAGTGTGAGGATCCGGTGATGGCACCAGTGGTAGCTATCGAACCTGTAACCACACTGGATGATTTGGTGGAAATGCAGAAACAAGCAACATTGTGTGAAAGAACTATGTGGAGCAACAGAGGAGCTAAACAAGATGAAAAAGGGTTATGGAGAAATCATGAAGGGTTGTTCATTGCACCTAACACATTACTAACAATACTAATCACTAATGCACATGGGTTGGATCATTGCGCAAGAGGAGAAGTGGTAAGAAAAATAAAGAAACAAGGGTTTTGGTCTCCATATCTACAGGCAACGATTCATGAATTGCTGAGCCGATGCGATGTTTGTGCCCAAAATAATGTGCGAAAGGGAATCACTACCCCGGCTGGTCATATACCGGTACCTACCAGACCATTTCAACATCTGGTGATTGATTATGTGGACATGATTAAAAGGGTGAGAGGATACAGGTACATGCTTGTGGTCATTGACAGATTTAGTAGGTGGGTGGAAGAAACCCCATCCAAAGACCAAGGTGCTGGAACTGTTATTAAGTTTTTGACGAGAGAGGTCAACCCAAGATTTGGCATTCCTTCACAAATAAGTTCAGATAATGGATCAGCTTTTATCCAACAGACTGTTTAAAAGGTATTGCAACAATTGAGAATCAAACAACGACTGGGCTGTGTTTACCACCCCCAGTCTCAGGGGATGGTAGAAAGAGTTAATGGAACACTAAAAACAAAGGTAAGTAAAATCTGTGCAGAAACAAGATTCCACTGGATGGATGCTCTCCCTTTAGCCCTTGATGCATTACAGAATGCAAGCTAATAGAACCACTCATCTGACTCCACATCAGATGCTTACTGGTAGACACATGCCTGCACCCCATCTGAGGGAGCCCTATCAGGACCTCCCTTGGAGCAATTAGAAGCAGAGCTGAAAGCCTATATGAGACAACTAACTGCTGTACATAAAGCTATTTATCAACAGGAGCTGAGGCGGGCTCAAGAACCGGAGGAGGAGGAGTCCACAAACCCCTTAAGGCCAGGGGACCAGGTATACGTAAGAGTTTTCAGGAGGAAGTGGAATGAACCCAGGCGAACTGGTCCGCACAAGGTGGTAAGCGTGACACCCACAGCCATAAAAGTGGAGAATAGTACTACTTGGTATCACCTTAACCACTGTACTCGAGTTCCCAAGGAACTTGTTACCAAGAACAGAGCCAGACGACACTAGTGATGATGATGAGCTGTCAGCAGGAGGAGAAGAACGCTGTGGAAGCAATCAGGAGAGCCCTGAATCAGGGCAGAAGAGTGGTACCCAACCCGATCGTAATAACGATGGGCAGTGCTTTGTCCAGTGTGGCCAGAGAAGTACTAGTGACCTCTCCTGGTACACACCAATGGTACCGTGCTACTGCACGTAAAGTGCAAAACGGGCGAAGATGATGTAGTCGCTTATAACTGTTTGAGAGTCTTAGTTGGGTATTTCACTGTTTCTGTAACTTGTATTTACTCAGTTTTATTGATCATGTATCGACTGTATAACCTTTTAGTGTAGCGACTGCAGAATACTCTGTTATATGTACTCTGACTGAAATTGCATGTCCTTGTTATTGTTTTGAGGACAGTCATGTTCTGAACATGGTATACTCTAATATGTACCCTTATATAAGGTACTATTCTGTTGATTAATTTTTTGGATTCTCGAGAGCGGGATCAGGCTAAGCTGGGAACCGCTGAACCCAAGCACTGATAGCGCTATCGCAACATCTGGGTAGAGTGGGAATTTTGCCTCTAAAAGTTGACTTGGCATAGAGGTTTTCGCCCATTCTTGGGGAATGGGTCTCTCTTCTTAGTAACCTGATCACTTGGAAAGACCAATTAAGCTATAAGCTTGTTATGTTCTCTTTATGACTATCATTGATGTTTCGTATGTATGCATACTATACTATGTTATGCAGTATTTTATCATTGATATGATTTACAGCATTATTAGTCCTGTATTCAGTATTTACCCGCATTTATTGGTGTATCCGACTTGTGAGTCGGAGAGGGGGGATATATAGTAAAAATCCCTTTACTTTTGTCCCTGTCTCACAGTGCCTCACATTTCTGAGGTCACGGGGTTTGTTGACCTACATCTGACCCCAGAGGGTAGCAAGTAGCTGACTCTGCACTTAGTTCCATTCTTACTTGCTTGCATCATCTCATGACTCCCCAGGAAACATCCAGCAGGAAAGAGTTACAGCTCTGCTTAGGCAGCTGCACTCATAAAATAGGGACACATCCGTGAAAAAACACTTTTAAGTGGGGGCCTGGATGGGTGGATGCCTTGAAATATAGGTGGTAGACAAGGCAGGACTGTGAACAGTTAGAAGGCCTAAGTCTAATGGTGGGAAAGGGGCAAAGGTGGGGGAACTGAGGTTTCAATCATGACAGCATTGAATATTATTGGTGGAAAACTATCAATGGGATGGATTTATGCAAATTTTAAAGGGGTTTGAAATGTATTTAAAGTCCGGAGTTGGGATGAGCATTTGGAGCTGCTCCCACGGAACCACGCCTGCTGAAACTCTTCAGTAAATTGGTTGTGCTGCATCTCTCTGACTTCGCTTGATTTTTGACTTTGTTTGGTTTCTGACTTAGGCTCGCACTTCAATTTTCCACGACAACCGGGACATGTTTAACTGTCTCTGATGTTTATTGTTCTGATCAGGAATCTACAGGGAGCTTTGTGAAACTCAGGTTGCGTTCCTATATACACTACATACTTTATAAATTGTCTATATACACTATATACTATATAAACTGTCTCTATATACACTATATACTATATAAACTGTCTATATACACTATATACTTTATAAACTGTCTATATACACTATATACTATATAACCTGGCCTGTGCAGCAGCAACACAGGCCATTTCACAAGAAGTTAACCTGTTGTCATGTTTGCCTGTTGGCGCAAAAAAAGGAAGCAAACGCACGAAGGGCGCAAAGCAACCACGTAGGGTTAGCTTATTAGTTCCCACCAAACCACACAATGTGTGAACGGACAATTCTGGATCGGCTAGGCTGCCTTAAGCATAAATATGATCTGCATCAGACGTTTTGAAAGATATTTAAAGATGATTGAATCACATTCACCAAGAACAGAATGTTTAGATCAAAGAAGCTTGTTTTTCTAATTTGACTTCATATTTACATCTACAGAAGTTCATATTAATTATATTGTTATATAAGTTATATTGTTCTTCTGATTTTGTCCCATATTAGTTTAACACTTTCCTCTTCAAAATGTTGGAACATCAAGGCCGGTTCACTTGTTTTTGCACTGAAGACATTTGGGTTGGAGACTGAACGATGGATGAGAAACCAGTCAGGGAGGCACAAGCCTGTGCATTTCTTTGTGCTGGTCCCAGTACCAGATAAGTAGTAGTAAGCAGTATTCACTACCACCACCGTTCTTCAGCTCAAGTTCTCTCAACTCTCTTAGACAAGCTCCTTTCTTTAGGTCTTCTTCAGGAACACTTCTCCAGGCACTTGTAGGACGTCCCAAAGCTCTTCTTTGGACATCAGTGGCCTTTTGTTCTCCATTCTCTGTAGAGATGATCCCACACTGCTTCTGAAACACATACTTTGTTCTTTCTTTTTCACATTTCCTGTTTTTTAACTACACTGTCAAATACATAAATAAACATAGTTTTACATCAAAATGCATACATTTGTATTTTGTTTGTTTTTATTAATTGAAATTAATTTTGAAATTTTTGAAAGTGAAATTTATTAACTGACTATTGTCTGTGTGAACACAGTGAATCAGAAACACACACATTCTCTGCATTTAACACACACACACACACACACACACACACACACACACACACACATACACACACATACACACACACACATACACACACACACACACACACATACACACACACACACACTAGGCCACTGGTGCCCTGTAAGTTTTATAGCTAGATTAATGCTAACTGCCCAAAAAATACAACATTTTAAATATATTTTTTCAGAGGTGTATTAACTTTTGCACACTACGGTATATTCACAGTTGAAATTGCATTTTTGGAACTGTGATAACGTCACAATGGGCTTTTGTGACATCTTCCATATGGACCACTTCAACAGAGTTCTAACAGGCGATGACATCATCGGGCTGAACTCTATAAATAGGGGCACACGAGGGTCAATCTTTCAGATTTAAAACTTCATCGGTGCGACGAAGAGCAACCCGTTGATCTTTTAGGTTCTTACGTTCTCAAGCATTCTTGAGTTCTTTTTTGATTCTTTAACTGAGAGCAGTTAAAGAATATGGATATCACGGAAGATTTAAGAACTGCTATACAGTTCTTAAACCGCAAGGTCTTTCATCTCGACGGCGTTGATGATGAAATCCAGACAGCATGGAGGACGGTTCAGGACAACATGAACCCCATGAGCAAGATGTCTGAGGCTGAGGAGCTGGACAGAAAGAGGGAGGAGGAGCAGATGTTGAAAGAAAAGGAAGAAAAACAGTTGTTGGCTAAGGGGATGGAGATGATTAGCAGGATTGAGGAGCTGACAGCACAGATGGAAGCCCAGGTACAGATGGAGAGAAGGATAAGGGATAGAGAAGATGGGCTCCTCCAAGCCATTCCTGCAATGATTGTGCAGAAGCAGAGGATGATGGAGGAGCTGAAGCTGAAAAGAGCCTGCCAGATGCCTGCTAATCTGAGCAAAAAAGAGCAGAAGGAATGGAGGAAGATGGAGGAGAAAAAAAAGAAAGAGGTCATCAAACAAAAGAAAAAGGAGGAACGCAGGCAGATGGACGAGCAAAAGGCCCTGAAGGAGAGCAGAGAGACCAGAAGCTTCTGGAGAAGGCTCTTCAAAAGGAGAGGGTGAAGAAAAGGAGGGGATTGACTGGACTGACAAACCCACCGGACTGACAAACCCACCGGACTGACAGACCCACCGGACTGACAAACCCACCGGACTGACAGACCCACCGGACTGACAAACCCACCGGACTGACAAACCTACTGGACTGACAGACCCACCGGACTGACAAACCTTCTGGACTGACAAACCTACTGGACTGACAAACCTACCGGACTGACAAACCTACTGGACTGACAAACCCACTGGACTGACAAACCTACTGGACTGACAAACCTACTGGACTGACAAATCTACCGGACTGACGAACACTGCAGGAGAAAGCTCTGGATGCTGCTCTGATGGAGATCATGAAGCACTTCAGGGTGATGGACAGAACCCTGAAAGTGGCTCTGATCGAGATCATGATGCACTCCAGCATAAAATAAATCAAAATAAATCATCAAAATGTATTTTCTGCTGTTTCCTGCTTTGTGTTGTTTTACTGTATAAACTGTAACTGTTTAATGAGCTTTTAGTAAATAAGAGACTTTATTTGCTGCACTTGGTCAGAATTACAGTCAGAGACCAAAACCAGGCTTCAAACCAAAATCTGATCTTTACTGGAGGAAACGAGGAGAGTGGACTTTGGGCTGATACGGTGTCAAATAATATACTAACATACTTCTGTACTACTGTACTACTGTACTAACACACTGCACACTACACACTACACACTAACACACCAACACACTACACACTTACACACTACACTCTACACACTACACACTACACACTAACACACTAACACACTAACACACTACACACTAACACACTACACAATACATCCTAACACTACACACTACACACTAACACACCTACACACTACACACTAACACACTACACACTACACACTACACACTACACGCTACTCACCACACTTAAACACTACACACTAACAATAAATGCAGATGTTTGGTAGTGGTCCACTGTGTTCACAATGACTAATAGTCACTTTCACTTTCACAAATACTGAATTTTACATTGTAACTAATTAGGGATGAGTTTATTAGAGGGACAGCTCTGGTTGGTCGGTTGGATGGAGACAAAGTAAGAGAATTGAGACTGTGCTGGTTTGGACATGTCCAGAGGAGAGGTGAAGAGTATATCAGGAGAAGAATGGTGAGGATGGAGCTGCCAGGAAGAAGAGGAGAAAGAGGAGGTTTATGAATGAGATGAGAGAGGACTGAGGAAGACTGAGGAAAGAGGAAGATGCAGAGGAAAGGAAGACGTGGAGACGGACCATACACATCCATAAACCTCCCATTTGTCTTTCCTCTTCTCCTCTTTCCTGGTAGCATTTCCATTCTCAGCATCCTTCTCCTGATATACTCCTCGTCTCCCCTCTGGACGTGTCCAACCCAGCACAGTCTCACTTCCCTCTCTGTGTCTCAGTGTCTCCCTTCATTAATGAAATCAGTTCTGCCAAATGAAGGAGGGTGCAATAACTTTGTCTCCTGACATGTGTTGGTGAGTTTATTCCTTTAGTGAATGTGAATCATGTGTGTATGTGTGTGTGTGTCTGTATGTATGTGTATATGTGTGTATGTTGTTGTGTGAGTGTATGTGTGTGTTTGTGTGAGTATGTGTGTGTGAGTGTGTATGTGTGTGTTTGTGTGTGTGTATGTGTGTGTGTGTGTGAGTGTATGTGCATGTGTGTAAGTGTGTGAAAATGTATGTGTATGCGTGTGTGTGTTTCTGTGTGTTTGTGTGTGAGTGTATGTGTATATGTATGTTGTTGTGTGAGTGTATGTGTGTATATGTATGTTTGTGTGTATGTGTGTGTGTGTGTTTGTGTGTGAGTGTACAGTCCTGTGCAAAAGTTTTAGGCTGGTGTGAAAAATTATGTAAACCAAGAATGCTTTCAGAAATAAAAATAATGATTGTTAATTTTTATCAATTTACAAAATGCAAAGTGAGCGAACAAAAGAAAAATCTAAATCAAATCAATATTTGGTGTTTCTACCTTTTGGCTTCAATGCAGCATCAGTTCTTCTAGGTACACTTGCACACAGTCAGGGATTCTGTAGG
>JABMDN010000135.1:0-25000 GCA_017165825.1 Hepsetus odoe
GCCATCTAGTGTGACAATGACTAAAGATTTCATGTCTTCAAGTGTACATTTTAACAAGTATATATATATATATATATATATATATATATATATATCAAATGCATTTGTGACTTGGATATTGAAATTTGGGGGTTTAGGTTTGTTGTTCCAACATTCGTGGTTCCTGGACAAAGGGATGATCTCATTGTGAGGAGCAATGTGCTATGGCCTACCATTCAGAAGATGAAGTCTGAAACTAAGTACTGGGAGTTTGTTAGCTCCAGTAACACTGGGACTGAATACGAAGACTTTCTGCAGTTGCTGAGCTGTATCTCGTGGTGGTCAGGTCCAGTTATGCCAGACAGGATCGGCACAGTTGGGTTGCGACAGGCTATCACTCTACTGCCGCAAAAAGAATATATGTACAGTTTAGGAGAAGCTGCCACCATCACTGTTGTCTCTAGAGATACTCATTGTAGAACCTACATCAGCCCGTTCCACACCGAAAAACATCATGGTGGGGTGCATTATAATACCTATATGGGAACATCGTTGTGTCCAGATAAAAGTTCTTAACCCCACACAAAGCCCTGAGTACTGTGCATAGTACCAGGAATTGCTGGCGTCTTCCCTTGTGTGCTGTAGGACCTACTGCATGCGCTCGGGGCTCTAAAGCTAGGTGGCCAGCACTGCCTGGTTCCACCCTCATCAGGCACTAGACCTGCTTGAGTGCAGCTCCTTAAGACATGGGATTAGCCAATATTGACGGTGAGGCTGTGAAGTGTAGATGGGTGGGAGGGAGAAAAATTAACAAACTTGTGTTGACTTACAAGATGTGTTCTCAAGAACAAACTGTGGACTGTGGGAGATGAAAGTTTTCATAGTATCCACCTTGCAGTGACTGTCATTTCAGGCTTCCGTGCCACTTGAGTCCCTGCAGCCTATCTGAAGCTGAGAAGGTGCTGTAGGAACATGGAGATGAAAGAGGGCATCATTGATCCATCAGTGAATATGCATCGCCACTGGTGATAGTGGGAGAAGTCAAGGGATTTAAGGATGTGCACTGACTTCTGCTGGCTCAATGCCAAAACTGGCCAAGGGTGTGACCCGCTGCCACCATCAGAGCTGACTGTCTTGCTGCCCTTGGTGGAAATGCCTTCTTCAACATCATGGACCTCACCTCACGATTTTACAACGTCCCCCTCCATGAGTCTGCCAGGCGATACACGGCCTTCACTACACAGCCTGTACGAGTTTAACAGACTTCCCCAGGGCCTAGGCAACAGTCCAGCTTCCTTTATGCGGATGATGCTCAGCAAATTTGGTGACTTGAACTTCTCAGTCTGCTATATTATCTTAGTGTTTTGGTTTACACCTTCAGAGGAGAGTCCCTAAATGACTGGGAAGTCGTTTCTCAGCTGGTAGGAGGCGAGACCTATGGCAACTATTGTGTTCTCTCAGCCACAGCCAAGCCAAACCTCCAGCACAGACGTTTGGCTCTAAAGTGGGCTGTGTGCATGATATTCCGATCCACAGCTTAAAGGTCCATCGAGTTCACTCATCCTGGGCTGATAACAGTCCTCTCACATACATCCTGACTAAGCCAAGCTGGACACCTATGGCTTAGCGCTGTGATATAAAGCACTCCATACTGCTTTGAGATCAAATATATATTCTGGGCTGAACATTGTAACCAAACACCCTAAGTAGGTTGTTTTTAGAACCGTTGACCAACGCACTTACTCCTATGAAACCCTACTCTGGGTTGTTCAAGCCTGTCATGTGAAGGATGCCAGCGTTCAAGATGCGTTCCGTTTGACTTGCCAAGATAAGTTCCGTTTGACTTGAGGGTGAACTAAAGGTAGGGAGTCATAGCGCAGCTGCTCAACCTCTGGAATCTTTACCTGCTTCTCCATCAGACTATTCTTCAGCTGCTCCGCTCTGGCATTAACCACCAAGGTCCCATCATGCACTGGTGTCTGTGGAATGAGTGGAGATTCAAAGATCGGCAATTTTGCTTCCATACCTCTGACCTGCTTCTCCAGCTCGGTAAGCTTACTGGCCTCACTTCAGGCTTTTCTCAGTTCAGCCTGCAGAGCAACGTTGTGGTCCTGCACCCGTCTGCTCTCTGCCTGGTCTGATTCAGCTGTTCTTCCATAGTGCTTCTTTTAGCTTCCAGCTT
Organism: Hepsetus odoe; assembly: GCA_017165825.1. Taxonomy (NCBI): domain Eukaryota; kingdom Metazoa; phylum Chordata; class Actinopteri; order Characiformes; family Hepsetidae; genus Hepsetus; species Hepsetus odoe. Next base: position 2,162 of record JABMDN010000135.1, read on the forward strand.
CTGAATGGTTGGAGTCTCAACTCCTCTCGTTACTAGCATACGTTGGTCCTCTGTTTGTCGTTCTCTCCAGCCTCTCTTTGGACAGCATCCCAGCTTGCAGCTTTATTCTGGAGACCTCTCTCTTCTCTGAATTTAGTGCTCTTTCCGTGAAGCTCACCTTTGTCTTGAGCCAGAGCTTTTCTTTCTGTTTCCATAGCTTGATCTCCTTTGGCAACTGGACAAAGTCCCCTTTGGTCCTCTCCAGCTGAGGAAAAACGGAGTAGGTGATCATTTGCTGTGTTTCAACCTTTCGTTTGTGGCCGAGGAATTCACCTGTAACACAGAGGCTTCTCTCTCAAATCAGCTGCAGTGGAGCTGTCAGCCCTCCTCCTGTTGATGATCTGAACATTCATGCAGCTGATTTGTTTCATCTCCGAGGTGAGATTGGATTGTCATGCAGCTCTGATCCGTTTGGCTAGATCCCTTGCCTACTTTCCTCTAAATGATTTTTGCAAGCAAATTGCAGCATGTTTGAACAGCTGATGCACCTTTGCCTTTGCTGATGTCAAGCTTCCACCCTTCTAGACCTCCTCTGAAGAGACTTGCACTTAGCGCTGCTAACGAAAATACTGATCTTTGCTTGTGCATTCTTACCAGCTGAATAATGGTAGCAGCTTTGTGCATTACAAGCAACGATGTCACAAAGGTAGTGTTAGAGGGCTGGACGCTTGGCAGCACAAACCGAGCCGTACTGGACTAATAACGGATAAAGTGCACAGAACTAAACATATTAACAAAATAACAAATATAAACACTGCTTGAGTAATTTCACAGTGCGCACGCGTGGTAACACCTGTCATGATTCACTGGGGCTTCTTTAGCCCCAATGAGACACACCTGCCCAATGCTCCAGGTGTGCACAATCGAAGGGGCACCCACCTCTACTGGCACAGAACCGTTGCAGTGCCCCTCCCCAAGGCACATACCTCCCGGCGGCAGATCCTCTTCATCCAAGCAAGTCCCCGAAAGAGAGGGGAGTAGCGCAAGCGATCAACAAAGTCAAACAAAGTCAGTGAGCAACCCCGCTCACATGCGGTCCTCCAGGTAGGTTGGCTCACGGCCTGGAAGACCCCGCCTCCTCTCTGGCGGACTTGGACCTCTCGTCCTGAGCCCCGTCGCCTCCGCGGTGATGGCGTATGTTCCTTCAGTCCCACCTTGTGCTGACACTTGAGCCCCACTTCTCCAGGGGCTACCACGGGGGCCGGCTCCGCAGCCACACCCTCCCGGTTGCCAGAGCTGGAACAGGCACAACATCGGCCAATCCTGGGAGGGGAGCGGACGCCGCTCAACCCCTATCACCCCAGCCTCCAGCAATAGGAAGGTTTGGTGGTCCTTCACGGACATCCCCACGGAGCTCTCAGCTCGTGACGTCCATTTGCGGCGGCTGGTCATTCTATCACGGTGGTCGGCCGGGGGCTGGATGCCAACGCAGAGCCGAGAGCTTCGTACTGGACTTTAATAACGGATAGAGTGCACAGAACTAAATATATTAACCAAATTAACAAATGTAAAACATACCCCGAGTAATTTCACAGTGCACACACAGTATGACCAGCACCCTGCTCTGATTCACTGGGGCTTATAGCTTGGCCCAATGAGACACCTGGCACAGTGCTCAGGTGTGCACAATCAGAGCAGGGCGCCCTCTACTGGCACAGGACCGTCTTTCGAACAGAATAACCTCTTAAAGCTGCCTGGATGCATGTCGCAGACCTTCTCAACATCTGGAATTTCTCATGTTCAAATTTACCCTTAATGTAGGACCTATAATGTCTTTGGATGATTATGGCTGACACCCTTATGGTCTGGTACTTTACTACCTCACTGTGTCTTCTGAACGCAGCCTGAATCAGGGAAGCTGCCTGATGTTGCAGGATCATCTCCCCTTCTGACCCTCAGCCTCTGACAGGCTTGCAGGGACATTGCAGCAGGCGCAATTTCAGAATTCCTCCCACTCTGCTTTCATCAGAGTGTGGAACAATGCCTCAACTGGATGCCAGCAACGGCATATCTGACAGTCCCTATCTGAAGGGGTCTGTCTGGCCTTCATCCCTCGAATCACGACACTGGAACAACAGCAGCCATCTTTTTCTCTTTCAAAGACTTCATTTCTTGCTTCATCATCTTCTTAGCTCGGTGATATCGCTGAACAGTCCTGGCTGCCCACAGTAGCTTCAGGTAGTATTTTCTGCTCATGTGTATACACCTGCCTGAATGGTTATGCACCGCAGCCTCATGTTCAATTTTCATCTGCACCCGAACCTTCATTCTAAACTTCCCACGTGGCGCCATTGCAAGATGGCGCCACGTGAAGACTGGCTCAGTTACAGAGCTCTGACCACTTTCTGTTCTTTTACTTATTTAATCTATTTCTTTACTTTTACTTATGCACTTCTTTCACTTCCTCTTTTAATCTGCTCACAAGTACAGCAGTCTGAGGAGGCTTATTGCTTTTTTTCTGTTTTTATTGTATTTGGACTGTTTTACCCTGTGCGGTGGACACCCAGGCAGTGGTTCATTATTTTACACCGGGACCAGCTGCTAAACAGCAACCTGTAATACAGCCCAGCAGAGAGCAGAGATCCCAGGAACTACAGCGGAGGCAGGGCTGCAGAGCTGAGTGAAACACTGGGAGAGGAAGAGGCGGTGCAAACCATCGGTGCCCTCGATCATAATAGGGATGTCAGATCTCTCCTAATAAGGTCGATGGAGGCTAGCGCTCACCAGGCTCAGAGAGAGTACAGAGTCAGCATGATGTGCTTCACGAGTCCTGGCTGACACACCTCACTCCAGATTTCTCTCGCTGCTGTACAGGATTCCACCTGGTGAGAGGAGGACCGGAGGCGTGAGAGGAGACCGGTAAAAAGCGGAAGAGGCGGGAGTTGTGATGTATGTGAACGAGAGATGGGTGTAACCAAGAACATTTCTGTTAAGGAGCAGTGCTGCACACCGGGACGTGGAGCTGCTGCAGTCCAGCATCGGCCATTACTATCTGCAGCCTTGAAGTTCTAGCAAGTCATTGCGATAACTGTTTTACATTCCGCCCGGGAGCAGGCTGCGGCAGCTTGTGAAACAATACACACAGTTGTGTCTCCAAATGCAGAAAGCCACATCCCCAAGCCTTCCTCCTGATTCTGGTGATTTTAATCATGTCTCCTTGTCCCTCTACTCTCCTTTTCTCTCACCCAGTATGTGGACTGCCTGGAAAACAGGACATTGGACTTACTGTAATACAAGCTAAGGATGCCATGCAGAGCATCACCCCCTCCCTCCATAGTCAAACTCCAACGGCACCTCCCGTCACACCTCTCTGCAATCCACCAGGGATATCGGCTGAAAATCCCTTTTATCTTTATCTTCTCCTTCTCTACCCCCTTTTCCCTAAAGACTCTGCCCCCTCCTGCTACCCCACTCCAGCAGGAGGCTCCTCTCACCACATTAGCCTCTCCATCACCTTTGACCAGGTGCAGTGTCGAAAGCTGAGAAGTTGAAGCACAGGAAAGCCACAGGTCGGATGGCATCAACTCCAGCCTGTTGAGGACTGTGCAGATCAACTCTGTGAGGTTATTACCTGCATCTTGCCTCAGCCTCAGCCTGGGCGTGTCCCATTCTATGGAGACCTCGTGCCTCGTTCCCAGTCCCCAAGGCGCCGCACCCCAAGAGGCCAAACCCATTTCAGACCTGTTGCCTCACCTCTAACCTGATGAAGGCTATGGAGAGGATCATCCTCCATCACCTTCGTCCTCTAGTCAGGAGGACCTGGACCCCTTTGCAGTTTGCATACCAGCGCACATTGGGGTGGATGACGCTGTCTATCTACCTGCTGCACTCCGGGCCCCTCACTCACCTGGAGAGTGCAAGGCACTGTGAGGAGTCATGTTCTTTGACTTTCCAGCTTTCAGCACAATCCAGCCTTCCTTCTGAGGAAGTTGGAGAGGCGGAGTGCCTGAACCATCACATGTCTAGGTAGATTATTATTTCTCGCAATAGACCCCATGAGACTCAGGACTACCTGTGTGTCTGAGGTGGTGGTCTGCAGCACTGGAGCCCACGAGACAGTCCTCGCCCCTTCCTCTTCACCCTGTACTGCAGGCTTCAATTCCAGCTGACACCTGTCACCTGCAGGATTCTCGGACGACACCGCTATTGTTGGTGCGTGTGTCACGAGAAACGAGCAGGAATACAGAGGGTCATCTGGGGACTTAAGTCAGATGGTGTGATCAAAATCATCTAGCATCAATGCCAGCAAGAAAGCGAAGGAGCTGGTGATTGACTTTACTTGGAAGTCACCCCCATCCACACCAGGAAGTGGACATCCAGGAGTTTGTACATTGAGACTGTGGAGGAGTACAAACCTGGGTGTCCACATCAACTAATAAACTGGACTGGTCCACTAACTTGCTGCTCTGTACAGAAGAGGGCCTCCAGAGTGTCTGCACCTGCTAAGGCGGCCAGGGTCCTTTGGGAGTAAACAAACATCTCATGAGGACATTTTATGACACTGTGAGTAGCGTCGGCTGTTTTTACACTGTGGTCTGCTGGTGGAAAAGAGTGGCAGAGGAAGGGACAGAGAAACTTAACAGACTGGTCCAAGAAGGGCCAGCTCTGTCCACCTGAACTTCAACTCCCACGCTCAAGTACATCGAGCAGGTGGGGAGAGAGGATGTTGTCCAAGCTAACATCCATCAGGGCCCACCTCCCACCCCCTACGAGACTGTCACCGAGCACTGAGCAGCTCGTTCAGCAGCAGACTCTTACACCGCAGTGTAAGAAGGGCAGCTACCATGAGTCATTCCTACCTGCAGCAATGGGCTCCACAACACATCTTGTAGCACTACATTATTACTGGTTCACTACATTGCTTGTTTATTACTATTATATGTCACTTGATGTATTATATTATATATATTACTATTATTGTTGATGTATATTGTTATACTACTGTATTGTATATTATATTATTGTATTATTTGTAATTATGTATATTATTATTATTATTATTATTATTTTATTTATTACTATTATTATTACTTTTATACTTTGTTACTTATATGTTTTAATTCAGAACCTATTACCGTGTATATTTTATATATTATACATTGTAAATATGTATATATGTATATATTTATAGATATTTATATATATATATATATATAGATAGATAATCTATTATTTTATAATCTATTATTTATTTATAGCTCCTCCGTTTTCTTCGTTTTTCTACTTTTTCTCCCTCTACTGTTCTTGTTCCTGTTCCTCTTTCCTCTTTTTTTCTTTTTCTTCTGTACACCTGTCTTTTGTTTATAAGAGCCCTGCCCAAATTTCCATTCGTAGGATAATAAAAGATTACTCTACTCTACTCTACTCTACTCTACTAGGACACTCAGACCATAACCTGGTCCATCTGGTTCCCTCATACATACCTCTAGTATGCAATCAACCCCCTACTACAATGTGGCAGAGGATGATCAGTGAGTCATGGCACTCCGGACTGTTTGGGAGCCACAGGCTGGGCGCTGTGCAGCCCACATGGAGAAGACATCGACATCTTAACAGTCTACATAACCGACTACATCACCTTCTGTGTGGATAACACTGTACCGACCAGGAGAGTACGGTGTTACTCCAATAATAAACCATGGCTGACCCCTGATCTGAGAGCTCTGCTGAAGCAGAAGTCAAGTTTCTTCAGATCAGGAGATAAAGAAGCAATGAGGACTGGCTCAGAAGGAGCTGAAAGAGAGAATAAGGAGGGGAAGGACAGATGAGGAAGGAAGGCTGGAGGAACAGCTCAAACAAGGCAACGTCAGAGGTGTGTGGAGGTTGAACACCATTGCTGGGAGGAGCACAGTGAGTAGGGGAGGCCCAGAAGTCTGGAGATCAGGACTGTGCTAATAGTTTAAAATCTGTTCTTTAACAGGTTTGACTCAGGGAATCACCTCATCCAACCACCAAAGTAGAAGTAAATGCCAGGTGCCCCGCCACACCTCCTTGCAAACTCCAGCGGCACCTCCCCTTCACACCTCTCTGCAACCCCCACCAGGGATATCAGCTGCGTATCCCCTTTTATCTTCTCCTTCTCTCCCCCTTTCCCCTGAGGACTCTACTGCCCCTCCTGCTATCTCAATCATCCAGGAGCTCCCATCTCACACCACACAATCGCCTCTCCATCACAGCTGACCAGGTGCGGGTCAGTTGAGGAGTTGAAGCTGGGAAGCACAGGTCCGGATGGCATCAACTCCAGCCTGTTGAGGACTGTGCGATCAACTCCTGTGAGTTATCACATACATCTTTAACTTCAGCCTCAGCCTGGGCGTGTCCCCATTCTGTGGAAGACCTCATACCTCGTTTCCAGTCCCCAAGGCATTTAGGCCAGAGCCACTTTAGACCTGTTGCCCTTACCCCTAACACAGTAGAGAAGAGCTGGAGAGGATCATCCTCCATCACCTTAGTCCACTGGTCAGGAGGGACCTAGACCCGCTGCAGTTTGCTTACCAGCCGCACATTGGGGTGGATGACGCTGTCATCTACCTGCTGCCGGGCCCTCACTCACCTGAAGTGCTAAGAGCACTGTGAGTCATGTTCTTTGACTTCTCTAGTGCACTTTCAGCACAATCCAGCCTTCAGTTCTGGGGGAAGCTGGGAGGGGAGTGGGTGTGGACCATCCACTTGACTGAGTGGATTGTGGCTTCCTCACAATAGACCCCAGTATGTGAGACTCCAGGACTGTGTGTCTGAGGTGGTGGTCTGCAGCACTGGAGCCCCACAAGGAACAGTCCTCGCCCCCTTTCTCTTCACATTGTACACAGCGGACTTTAAATATAACACGGACACCTGCCACCTGCAGAAGTTCTCAGACGACACTGCTATTGTTGCTATTGACAAAGGAGCTGGTGATTGACTTTCGCGGGAAGGAACCCCCCATTACACCGGTGGACATCCAGGGCTTGTGCATTGTTGAAATGGTGGAGAGTACAAATACCTGGGTATCCACATCAACATCGCTGGACTGGTCCACCTAAGACTACTGCTCTGTACAAGGGCCTCAGTCGTCTCCCACACCTGCTAAGGCAGCTGAGGTCCTTTGAGGCTCAAACAAAAAATCTCATGAGGACATTTTACTTATGACACTGTAGTGTGTCAGCTGTTTTTTTTTACGCTGTGGTCTTCTGGTGTGGAAGAGTGCAGAGAGGGACAGAGGAAACTAAATAAACTGGTCAAGGGCTAGCTCTGCTCCTGGACTGCCCACGCCCAGATCCATCAAGCGGAGTAGGGGAGGAGAGGATGTTATCCAAACTAACATCATCATGGGAGAGACACCTCCATCCCTACATGAGACTGTGCAGGCACTGGGCAGCTCGTTCAGCAGCGAACTCTTACACCCAGCAGTGTAAGAAAGAGCCTTCATGAGTCATTTCCTGCAGCAATAGACTCACAACTCATCATAACATTGCATTACATTACATTGCTTGTTTTTATTATTATAAATTATTATATATTATATTATACTTTATTATATATTATTATTATTATTAATGTATATTATTATTGTATTAATATATTATTATTATTATTATTATTATTATTACACTGATATTTTGCTACTTGTTTATTTATATATATTTATAACTTATTTAAAACTTATTTATTGGTATTGCATTATTACTGTGTACTGTATATATGGTCACCTATTCTCTGTGTGGATATGTATATGTATATATATTTATATAGATAATTTATTATTTATTTTTTATAGCTCCTGTACTTTCTCCTGTACTTGTTCCTCTTTCCTCTTTCCTTATGTCTCTATTTTTAATATATCTTTTTTTCTATTCCTTTTCTGTACATCTGTCACATTTTTAAGGCCCTGTAACACAAATTTCCCATTCGTGAGATAATAAAAGGTACTCTACTCTCTCTCTCTAACCTGGGCTGCTCCTTCTCTTACTTTCTGCCCAGCAGACAGGTTAGTGGTGCTGGAGTTTGAGAATTAGAAAGCTCCTTGATACCGCTTTCCACTTGCTGTAGAAGAGGCTTTTCTTGGTCACGACCTCGGTTGCACTGTCTGGGAAACGGTGCTGTCCTCCTGCTCTGTATGGGGAACAGACTGCTGCCACTACCTGCTTCTCTTGGCTGAGACCTTCTTTACCTTCCTCTCGTGTTGGAAGGGTGCAGGGCATTTACTTCACTTTTTCCATGTGTCATTGCTGGCTGTGTTCACCGCTGTGTTCTGGCGTTGAGCCTACTTGGGCGCGTTTGTGTGCCTCCTGTATTAGCCACGCAAGGTGGTCTTTGCCATAACACTCACATTAGCGCAAGGAGGGTGTGCGTAACTCCTCTGTTAGTTTCTCGAAACGTCCACATCAATGTCGGCTTTGGGAGCGTTGGGAAACTCTGCCATCCTCCTGCTTTCGGGCCGGGGGAAAAGACATGTGGTTCAACATGTCAGGCACCGCTTCAATAATGTTCGCGGCTAGAAGCGTAGCCTCTGGCAGGAGAAGATTGAACCAATCGCGCGGACCCAAGCGGCTGACGAGCGGAATATCTGATGTCAGCCATGTCAGACGTTGCTCGAGCTCCATGGCTGTGGCCGCCGGCGTCATCGTGCAATCTGCACTCCAATTCCTCATGGAGGTCCACAGACTCAATGTGCACCAGCACCCTCATCTCCCAGGTTTCAATAGGCTCCAATGTCGTCTTGGTCACGGCTGCACACGTTCGCAACACCCGCTAGTGATCGCACTCCTGACTCGCGATGTCTACGCGCTGGCGGCTCATTTCTGTAATGGTGGCGGGGTGTGGGAAGGACACCAACGCAGAGCCAGGAGTTCGGAACATAACTTTATTATCTATATTAACAACAAGATCCAAGGACTGCAGTTCTAACTAAAACCAGACACAGCCTAAACCAAGTTGCAAGTGCAAGTGTTGTTACCAAAATACCATTCCATATGACAGCCTAATGAATGAGCAGCGCTCTGTTTTGACTCATCCCAGAGGCTTAAATAGTGGCCCCAATGAAGCACCTGTACTTATGTGTAGGCTTCAGTGTTTTCAGTCAGAACAGAGCGCCTCTATCATTGCCAGCTACCTCATCCGTGACAGCAGTTGAAGATCAAGACTCAGGATCTGGTGCTGAGCTCTTAGTTTGGAATGTTTTGCACACTGCGAGTGTGTTTCAGTTCCTGAATTAAATCTTCACACACACACCCATGTGTCCACATGCACAGGTGAGCTGAGTAGGCAGTATGGATCCCTCCCAGTCGAGCAGAGAAACTAGCTTCAATCCTGAATCTGGGTGGTTTCAGGTCAGATCCAGTTCTTTCAGGTGGGAGGTTCGAGCTGGGAACTGAATCCAGGAAAGGGCAGCCTTCAGCTGTGATCGCCACAACCAAGATCAATCTGGAGAGACAGAGAGAAAAAGAGAGAGAGGAGAGAGAGAGAGAGAGAGAGAGAAAGAGAGAGAGAGAGAGAGAGAGAGAGAAAGAGAGAGAGAGAGAGACAGAGAGAGAGAGAGAGAGAGAGAGAGGTGATAAACTTCAGAATCAGTTTCCTACTAAAACTAAAAAAACACATAAAACAGAATCTGGTATCAGAATTGGTGAGAAAAAAAGATCTGAGAGTAAAGTATTAATTTTTACTCATGTGATCCTTATTGTTTAATGAATCAATACAACCAGATCAACGCATTTTAAGGAGTCTTTCCTTTACCAACATAAATATTTATATTAATGCATCTTTATTTGGAACATAGATGATGTTAGAGGAAGGAAAGGTTTCCTATAAAGCATGTTACGGACACACAGTAGCATTTGATTTTAAACAATACAGTCTACTATTTGTATAATATTGTTGTAAATCTCCAGTTTACAGTGTGAATTTCATATTTATCTTCAGTGATGAAGGCAGAATCCTCACACAGGAGTCTCAGTTTACAGTGTAGACTCTACCAGTCCAAGCAGAGAACGGCTCACTCCTGAATCCATAGGTTATTATTAGGGTCCAGATCTTTCAAGGAGTTTTCTGATTATAAGACTGGCTGCAGGGTTTGGCTTAGGACTATTTCACTGAGTTCACACACAGTGAGTCTGTAAAAGAAGAGTGACTACAACACTTTACTGAAGATCATAAAATACAAATGACATTTACATATTTACACAGTTCTAGTGCAAAACTGAAAGGCATCACTGTGTGTTATAAGCTGACTAAGTCTCCCAGTTTTACAGTGTAGACTTTATATTTTATCTTCAGTGATAGAGACAGAATCCTCACACAGGAGTCTCAGTTTACAGTGTGACACCTGATCCAACGAAACAGCTCCACTCACACAGATCACCAGATTGTGTACTAGGTCCAGATCTTTCAGGGAGTTTTGAATTCAGGCAGTCCCAGACTTTCCTTGTCTTTACTCCAAGATTACACAAGTGATCTGTCAAGAAAGAATAAACAAAACTATCAATAAATGAGAAATAACAATAACAATCAATGAGAAATACCTGAATACAACGCCAAAAAATAATTTATTGCATATGTAGACAAAATACGAAATTGTAAAAAAAAGTCCCACTACAGTTTTTTTTTCACCTCTAACAAATTTGTCTCATCCATTTAGTTTATAAATAGACTCCACTTTGTTTTGTCATTGCAAATTTAATTATTGTGTTTGAAGAGCATGTAGGAATGCTGTTAGAATAGAGTAAGGGACTTAGCCTAACGCAGCCACTAGGGATGCACAAGCCAGTGTATCTCTTTGTGCCGGTCCCAAGCCTGGATAAATGGGGAGGTTGCGGCAGGGTAGGGCATCCTGTCTAAAACCTGTCAAATCAATATGTGGACAATGACACAGACTTCCGGATCGGTCGAGGCCCAGGTGACAACGACCGCCACAAGAAGAGGAGGAGAGTATGCTGAGAGGAGGAGGAGAGAAAGAAAAGAGTGGAAGTGTTGTCCTGAGGATAGATGTTAGATCGGTGATGTCCACGCTGAAGTCTCAACACTCCTGCACAATTCATCCTGTCCAACAACCTCTGCTGCTGTTTCATACCTGAAGCTCTCTGACGGATGAATGCTCCCTTTCTGTTGTACTGTCTATTTATTTGTTTGCATATCTTCATTGCCTTGTCATGTGTTTACTTTGCTCCCCTGCGATGGGCTGGCAGGCCTGTCAGGGTGTGCAAATCACTTTGCCCTGTGCACAGTTGAGCCAGCACTCCTCCGCGAGCCCATTTGGGACAAGCGGCAGAAAATGGATGGATGGATGGATGGATGTGTTTTATGCTGTGTCTGATGTCGCCTTATGTGTAGCACCAGGGTCCTGGAGGAACGTTATTTCGTTTCACTATGTACTGGTAATGTCTTCGTTGAAGAGCCATTATTAAATCCTATTCAGCTCATTGATTGTAGGGTAGACAGCTAGAAAAGAAGTACTTATTTGTATCTGAAGGAAGCAGGCAGATAAAACCAGAAGCTCAGGACTGTATACAGGAGAGATGAAAATGAGAGACAGAGAAAGTAGACAGGAGTACAAGGAGATGAAGCGCAGGGTGAAAGCAGTGGTGAAAGATTTAGAAAAAGATGTTTGGTCTTGAATTGTGAGGGGGCTGGAAAGTGAGAGGAAAGGACACTTCACTGATTGGCTAGCAGAGACAGAGGCTTGGAAAGATGTGCCTGTAGGTCAGGAGACGACCTTTATCTTGCTCTCACACACACCAGAGCAATTAAACTGGCGGGGAATTTCTACAATGTTTCTATGTAGTAGATGGTGTTTTACTCATTAAACACTGGGCACATCAGAGGACACAGGTCTCTTACCATTGGGAGCTGGCTTTACTAAAGCTGTGATCAGAACCAGAAAATTCTTATGAAATCAGGATATGAACTTGAGGGTACTATAATTCGGGCCTGTATACTGGCCATTTTACAAGGCTTGGAGAAGCTGAAAGAAAGCAAAATCAAGTAAAGGTAAGATTTGAGAACCCAATTTAACCAGGATGCAGGCCAAGAAAAAGACAAATGCTGATTTGCTCTAGGAACTAAGTGCACACAGTTGGAAGAGAAGCAGGCAGCGTGCATAGAGGCATGAAAAGGAATGTAGAAGCAATGGTGACAGATCAGGGTCTTGTCTGGGGCAATGGTAGCCTAGTGGATTTAGGAACTGTGCAAGATTGAAAAGATTGTGAGTTCGACCCACCAGGTTGCCTAGTACCTTGACAAATTTGTCCTGCCACTACTTCCCGTTTAACTCATAGCTGCATGGTTAAATGAAGTCAGGGCAGGGGCCTAGTGGTAAGGGAGTTGGCCTAGATTGGAAGGTAATGAATGAAATTTCTGTCCTGAACTATGCCTTGTTGTTTATTAGAGACTGTTCACAGTCTCTTTATGAGAGCAGAAGACACTTGACACACAGTGAGAACTACAGTTAAACAATAAGCGAAGATTTCCTGTGTGCCACGGCGTGAGATGGTGCAGTTGCATAGTGATCCTCTGATCACTAAAATTCCTCCCAATACACCATCCAATAGAGTACACGGTGTCCCTCTGTGGTGTGGGAGGACCGTCCAAACTACCCTGAGTGTGCAGAAGGAACGCAAGGTGTAGTCTGTATTCTGAAAAGTACTGACGAAACATCATGCTTGACTGAACAACCAGCTCCAGAATGACAATGAAGCAGATAAGAAATGGTGCATCCACTATCGCAGTGACCAAGAGACCATACCAAACAAGGAGAGAGATTTGTGCATTCTCTAAAGCCATGTGTTTGATGAAGAGAAGAATGATGGAAATTACCATGATTCTGTGCATGCCTTGAAGGATGGGATTCCTATTTTTGATTCTGTACTTGCCTTGGAGGGCAGGATTCCTGTTCATGACGGTTCATGTACCTGCCTTGGAGGATGGGGCTCCTGCTCCTGATGTCCCTTGTGCCCACCTTGGGGCAGGATTCCTGTTTTGGATTTTGTGCCCACCTTAGTTGTGAGAGCCAGAACAAGGGTATGGACTATCCTGGACAGAGGTTAAGACACCCCTCACCTGCACCAGCAGCTCTGGATATTGCCCACGGCTGGTGCAGGAGTGCTTTTTGTTTTAGTTTGTTTTTGTGGGCCCGGCCAGGTGCCCCATTAAGAGGACCAGCTGTTTTGGATTTTCTGTTGGCCTCCCCTCAAGGGTCCAGTTCCGGTAGTTAAGTCTGAGTGCCCCGGGAGTGGTGCCTTTGGGTGGGGGTTATGTCATGATAGATGGCGCTGCCTGACCTGCCCAGGCACACCTGGGCATTAGGCACAGCTGAGCTTCTTTAGGGCTTTGGCTTTATAAGCCCCAGTGACACAGAATTGGGCATCAGTCATTGATGTTATTTGTTTTTACAACACGTGAGGGTGTTTTATGTTTGTACCGAATAATGTCAAGTTCACGGATCCCTGGCTCTGCAAAAATACATCCAAACCACATCTCCACCTAAGCATTAGGTTCACAGCAGTAGAAGTCTAACATCAAGAAATATTAACTGGAGGTTGTTACAATAGTTTAATCCAGTGTTAATTCCATTAAGAAAATTATTATAGAACTGTTTGTCAGTTATCTTTTTTCCATGACCAAACAAGATGTTGAAGAGCTAAGCAGATATTTCAGAAGGCAACAGTGGAAAAATGTATTTTTGTTTTCATTAACAAGATGGGATGGGGATTAAAAAGTGAACTAATTGGACTGTATCGTTATGCATCATTTTATCTGTCGACTTATTTTATGATACATCACCGATCATATGTTGGATTTACTGAGGGAGTTTTTATTTAATTGAATTTATTTTATTTATTAAAATATCCTTCAGTGATGAAGAGACAGAATCCTCACCTGAGAGTTTCCAGTTTACAGTGTGAACTTTCTATTTATCTTCAGTGATGAAGAGACAGAATCCGAATCCTCACCTGAGAGTCTCCAGTTTACAGTGTGAACTTTATATTCATCTTCAGTGATGAAGAGACAGAATCCTCACCTGAGACTTTGAACTCTTCAGTCCAGCAGAGAGCAGCTCCACTCCTGAATCCTGCAGGTCATTGTTACTGAGGTCCAGATCTTTCAGGAGTTTCCAGATTTAAACCTGATCCCAGATTTTCACACGTCTTTACTCCAAGATTACACAAAGACAGTCTGTAAAGGGAGAGTAAATATAAATATCTAAAGATAGATTTCTGAAAAGAATAATACATTATTTCTATCAGGCTGATAGAAAACACAACTGCAAGCAATCTTGTAAGAGACAATCAGTCAGTCAGTCATTGTCTTGCGGCTTATCCCAAGCGGGGTCGCGGGGGAGTCCTGGAGTCCAACCCAGCACACACGGGGCAAAGGACAGGGGACACACCCTGGACAGGTCACCAGCCCATCGCAGTGTAAGAGACAGAAAGAGCAGTTAGTAAAAATCCCTTTACTTTTGTCTTTGTCTTTCACTACTGACTCCACAGAGTTTGTTGACCTAAATCTGAACCCCAAATATGGCAACTGTACCTGCAAACAGTTACATTTTTAACTGAAAACTGGAAGGAAGACGGCCTTGAAATACAGGAGCAGATCATGCAGGAAGCCATCAGTACCAGAGAGCTTTCAGACTTGTATTTACTAGTGGAGATTAGTGAAGGCTATAGAGACAAGTGTCAGTCATGATGACGTTAGAAATATTGGTAGAAAACCATATATAAGGTTGGATTAATGTCCATTTCAAAGAAGGTAAAAGATGTTTGAATTATATTTAAAGTCCAAGGTCAGGATGAACAAACTGGAGCTGCTCCCACTGAACCATGACTGCAGGAACTCTTCATTAAACTGGTTTTACTGCATTTCTTCGACTTCGTTGATTTCCCCAACGAAGAAAAGTTCTCCACAGCACTAGCTACATTACACTGTAACATGTCTGCAAGGCTCCGCCTCAAACAGAACATCTGCAAGGTATCAGAGAGGAGCCAGAAATAAAATTAAATGTCAGTCAGTCAGTCAGTCAGTCATTTTCTGGGCCACTTGTCCTAATTAGGGTCGCAGGGGGTGCGGAGTCCATAAAAATTATTTTAAAATGTATTATTTCATTTTTAAATAGTTTGAAACTAAATATTTAAAAAAGTTTTAATTTGTATTAAATTATAAGTCAGTGTAATGGTGGCAGGGTGCAGGGAGGGCATCAATGCAGAGCCAGAGTTGAACATAGTTTTATTATCATAGTTACAAAAGCAAGAAGCAAGGACTGCAATTCTAATCAAGAACCAAGGAACTGCAGTCTAAACCAAGTTTCCAGATTACCAAATACTAAAACCACAACCAAAACCACCATTGCCGTGAAGCTAAGCCTAGCAGATGAGCGCTCTGTTCTGACTCATCGGGGCTTAAGTAGTCAGCCCCATTGAGGCACACCTGTGCCTTCATGAGCCTGACGTCTCCAGTTTTCTTCTGTCAAAGTTTCTTCTCTTCTATTTAGGTTCTGATCAGTCAAATCAAGGTACAGAAAAGCCACTCAGTTCAATATAGAGTATAATATGATTCAATGAATTCCATGTACGGATAAACATGGTACAGTAAATCAACTTCCACGTGTCTGGATGTGTGTGTGTGTGTGTGTGTATGTGTGAAAGTGAAAGTGACTATTCATTTCATTGTAAAACGCAGCACAGAACAACGCAACGAAATTCAACCACTGGGTTTCACCCACACATGCAGCAGGGGGCAGCTATTGAAAGCGCCCAGGGAGCAGTGACGGGGATAGTACCTTGCTAAAGGGTACCTCAGAGCAACCTACTGGTGAGGGAATCAAACCCACAATTCTTCCGATCCAGGGTCAGCTCCCTAACCACTAGGCCACCGCTGTCCCCTTTGTGTGTGTGTGTCTGTGGTGTGTGCGCGTGTACATGTGCGTGTGTGTGTGTGTGCACGCGTTCTATCTGTGTGCGTGAGCATGTGCGTGTGTGTGTGTGTGTATATGCACATACTATTTGTGGATGGAAGAGTAATAATTGTGAGTTTTGTCAGTTAAAAGTCCCCTACATTGGCCAGGAAGAAACTGGCCACCCCTCCCTGCTAGTGGAGGCCCATATGCAGGAGAAGGGAGAAGAGAGTGTGGGGCGAGTCCCAGCCCACACTGTTTATTATGAATTTATTAATAAGACCAATAGATACCTTACTGTAGATCACTTTACCATGTCCATGTCTGAGTGAGTGTGTGTGTGTGTGTGTGTGTGTGTGTGTGTGTGTGTGTGTGTGTGTGTGTATAAATCAAGTATTAGTAAAGACTCTCTGATTGTTGAGTGTTTTACTGACTCTGGATCAGAGGGAACGTGTTCTCTGCTGAAAGTAGGAGGTTCCATCATGGACCCGTCACTCATCAGTGACACACAGCTGGGTTCTGGAGGTTCTGGAGGGTTCTGCTCCAAATCTACTTACCTGGAATGGGACATGAAACACAAAAGAAATTAAACAAGTAAGGCAGACATTACATCAGACACGGGCGA
Organism: Hepsetus odoe; assembly: GCA_017165825.1. NCBI lineage: Eukaryota > Metazoa > Chordata > Actinopteri > Characiformes > Hepsetidae > Hepsetus > Hepsetus odoe. The sequence goes on from JABMDN010000135.1 coordinate 18,688, forward strand.
CACAGATGGAATTTAAGATGCAGTTGGTGTGTGTGCATGTGTGGGTGTGTGTCGTGTGTAGTTCATGTGTGTGTGGTATGTGTAGTTGGCGTGTGTGTGTGCAAACGTGTGTGTGTGCACGTTCATTGTTTGTGCATATGTGGGTGCCTGTGTGTGTAGTTAATCTATGTGTGTGTAGCTTGTGTGTTTGGGTGTATGTGTCATCTGTAGTTAATGTGTGTGTGTGTGTATTATTGTGTGTGGCAAGAGAGTGGTGACTATTCATTTCATTTAGTAAAACGCAGCACAGAACAACCTGCCAACGAAATTCAACCACTGGGTTTCACCCACACATGCAGCAGCTATTGAAAGCGCCCAGGGAGCAGTGACGGGGATAGTACCTTGCTAAAGGGTACCTCAGAGCAACCTACTGGTGAGGGAATCAAACCCATAATTCTTCCGATCCAGGGTCAGCTCCCTAACCACTAGGCCACCGCTGTCCCCTTTGTGTGTGTGTGTCTGTGTGTGTGCGCGTGTACATGTGCGTGTGTGTGTGTGTGCACGCGTTCTATCTGTGTGCGTGAGCATGTGCGTGTGTGTGTGTGTGTGTATCTCCGCATACTATTTGTGGATGGAAGAGTAATAATTGTGAGGATTTTGTCAGTTAAAAAGTCTGATGGCCAGGGGGAAGAAGCTATTACCCCTCCTGCTAGTGGAGGCCCATATGCTGCGGGAGAAGGGAGAAGAGAGAAGAGAGTGTGGGACGAGTCTGACCCACACTGTTCAATATGAATTTATTAATAAGACCAATAAATACCTTACTGTAGATCACTTTACCATGTCCATGTCTGAGTGGGTGTGTGTGTGTGTGTGTGTGTGTGTGTGTGTGTGTGTGTGTGTGTGTGTGTGTATAAATCAGGGTAATGATAGTAAAAGACTCTCTGATTGTTGAGTGTTTTACTGACTCTGGATCAGAGGGAACGTGTTCTCTGCTGAAAGTAGGAGGTTCCATCATGGACCAAATCACTCATCAGACACACAGCTGGGTTCTGGAGGTTCTGGAGGTTCTGCTCCAAATCTCTGCCACCTGGAATGGGACGTAGAAACACAAAAGAAATTAAACAAGTAAAAATGAAGACATTACATCAGACACGGGCGACACAGATGGAATTTAAGATGCAGTTGGTGTGTGTGCATGTGTGGGCCAATGTGAGTGTGTAGTTCGGCAATATTGTGTGTGTGTGTGTGTGTGTGTGTGTGTGTGCAGGCGTGTGTGTGCACGTTCATTGTTTGTGCATATGTGGGTGCCTGTGTGTGTAGTTAATCTATGTGTGTGTAGCTTGTGTGTTTAGGTGTGTGTCATCTGTAGTTAATGTGTGTGTGTGTGTGTCAGTGTGTAGTTGATGTTCATGTGTGCGTGTGCATGTGTGTGTACGTTTGCACATGTGTTTGTTTGTGTCTGCTGTGTGTGCATGTGTGTGTGTGTCATTTTGAAGTTGGTGTGCATGTGTGCATGTGTGTGTGTGAGTATGCGTAATTGTGAGTGTGTGCTTGTGTATGGATGTTTGTGTGAGTGTGTGTGTGGTGGGTATAGTTGACGTGTTTGTATGTGCCTGTGTGTGTGTGTGTGTGTGTGTGTGTGCCTGTGTGTGTGTGTGTGTGTGTTTGTGTATAAATCAGGTAAATGATGGTAAAATATTCTCTGAGTGTTCTCTGCTGAAAGTAAGAGGTTCCCCCATGGACCGGTCACTCTTCATAGACACACAGCTGGGTTCTGGAGGTTCTGCTCCAAATCTCTGATACCTGGAACGGGACATAGAAACACAGAAGAAATTAAACATGTAAAAATGAAAATGTTACATCAGACAATGGATACACAGATGGAATCTAAGATGCAGTTGGTGTGTGTCGTGTGTATTTAATGTGTGTGTGGTCTGTGTAGTTTTTGTTTTGTGTGGATGTGTGGGTGCGTGTGTGTGTAGTTAATCTATGTGTGTGTGTGAGTGTGTAGCTGGTGCATGTCGGTGTGTGTCTGTAGTTAATATGTGTGTGTGTCAGTGTTTAGCTGATGTTCATGTGCATGTGCATGTGTGTGTGTGCACATTTGCATGTGTATGTTTGTTTGTGTGTGTGTGTGTGTTTGTAATGTTTTTGTGGTGTGTGTGGTTGGGGTGTGTGTGCATGCATGCTTGTTTTTGTGTGTGTGTCTTTGAGTGTGTATATGCAGAGTGTGTGTTTATGTATGTATAGTTGTTTGTGTGTGTGTGCATATGTGTGGCTGTGTGTGCATGTGCACATGCATGTGTTTGTGTGTGTGCATGCATGTGTGTGTGCATGCATGCATGTGATTGTATGTATGTATGGTTGTGTGTGTGTGTGCGCATATGCATGTGTGTGTGCACATATCATTTGTTTAATTGTTTGTGTGTGTGTGCATGTGTGTTTGCATATACGTGTGTTTGTGTGTGAGCATATTTTTGCATATGTGTGTGTGCGCATGCATGTGTGTGTATTTCTGTGTGCATGTGCGTATGCATTTGTGTGTGTTTGTGTATGCGTGTGTGCATGTGCGTACTTGCATACAATCTGTGTGTGCGTGTGCGCGAATTATACTTATTTTTGGAATGTGTGGGTGCATGTGCGTATGTGTGTGCGCACGTGTGTGTGTAATCAATGCGTGTAAGTGTGTATGTTCATGAAGGTATTTGTGTGTGAGTGTGCATGCACGTGTGTGTGTGTGTATGTGTGTGTGTGTGTGTGTGTGTGTGTGTGTATACGGACTGATGACAGTGTTCTGTACAAGAAGCACAAAATAAAAGTTATTCTATGGAAACATCAATCAGCCACAACATTAAAACCAAGCCACTAGGTTCTAGTTATCATTATTATCATATTACATTAGCATTGGTCTGAAGGAAGGACGTATTAGGATATAAGTAAACAGACAGGTGTTGAAGCTGATGTGTTTGAAGTGGAAAAATGATGAAACGTAAGGATGTGAGGGAACCCAGCCACTAGGTATGCACAAGCCAGTGTATTTCTTCGTGCCGGTCCCAAGCCCGGGTAAATGGGGGTGGGTTACGTCAGGAAGGGCATCGGTGTAAAACTTTGCCAAATCAATATCGCGGACAACGATGCAGAATTCCATACGGATCAGTCGAGCCAGTTGCTCTTGACATCAGCATCAGTGCTGTTAGTCTACAGGGTGCTGGTGGATATTGGACTGCTGTTGGCCAAAGGAGAAGAAGAAGAGGAGGAAGGCATGTCAGAGGGGAGGAAGGAGAAAAGAAGAGAGAGAGTGGAAGTGAGGGTGGGACTTTGAATGTTGGCAGCATGACTGGTAAAGGTAGAGAATTAGCTGATATGATGGAGAGAAGGAAGGTTGACATTTTGTGTGTGCAAGAGACTAGATGGAGAGGGTGAAGTAAGGTAGGTGTATTGGAGGGGTTCGCTGTTCTACCATGGTGTGGATAGAAGGAGGATGGAGTAGAGTGTTATCCTGAAGGAAGGTATGTGGAGTGTTTGGAAGTATAGAGGGTGTCAGGAAGGGTGATGAGTTTGAAGCTGGAAGTTGAAGGTGTGATAATGAATGTTGTGCTGATGCTTATGCTCCACAAAGTTGGTTGTAAGATGAAAGAGAAAGGGAAAAATTCTAGGTAAGGTTAGATGAAGTGATAGAAATTGTACCCAGGGAGAGAGAGGAGAGTGATGATTGGTACAGATTTTAATGGTCATGTTAATTGAAGAGACAGAGGTGATGAGGAGGTGATGGGTAGGCATGGTGTCAAGGAGAGGAATGCTGAAGGTCAGATGGTTCTAGATTTTGCAAAAAGGATGGAAATGGCTGTAGTTAACATGACTTTTTAAGAAGAGGAGGAGCACAGGGTGACGTATGAAGTGGGAGAAGATGCTCACAGGTGGATTATATTCTTTGCAGGAGGTCAGTTTGAAAGAAATCAGGGGCTACAGAAAGTAGTGACAGGAAGTGTAGCTAAACAGCATGGGATGGTGGTCTATGGGGATGATCTTGGCAGTCAAGGAGGAAAGTGAGGGCAGAGTCGAGGATCAAGTGGTGGAAGCTGAAGGAGGAGGACTGCAAGGTGGATTTCAGGCAGGAGTTTACACAGGCACTGGGAGGTGTTGAAGAGCTACCGGATTGCTCGGAAACTACTGCAGAAGTGATCAGACGGATGGCTAGAAATGTGCCCGGTGTGACATCTGGATGGAAGAGAAGGATAAGGAAACCTGGTGGGTGGGTCCAAGGAAGTCAGGAGTGTATTTTCAAAAGAAGAGGGAGGCAAAGAAGACATGGGACAGTCAGAGAGATGAAGAAAGTAGACAGGTGTACAAGGAGTTGAACCGCAGGGCAAAGAAAGTAGTGGTGATGGCCAAAGATAAGGTGTTTGGTAGATTGCTTATGAGAGTTGGAACGAGTAAGAGGAAAATGACGCTACGATTGGCTAGACAGAGACAGATCTGGGAAAAGATGTGCTACAGGTCAGGGGCGATTAAAGATAGAAATGGTAACGTACTCACAGGTGAACAGAGCATGTTGGGCAGATGGAAGGAGTATTTTTAGGGGCTGATGAATGAAGAAAATGAGAGAGAGAAGACCCAGATGATCTTGGGAAGAGTTAACCAGGAAGTGCAGCAAATAAACAAGATGGAAGTAAGGGCGATAGAAGAGGATGAAGAATGGAAAGGCTATTTGGACCGGATGTGACATACCAGTGGAAGCATGGAGATGTTTAGGGGAGATGGCAGTTGAGTTTCTGGCCAGATTGTTTAACACAATCTTGGCAAGTGAGAAGATGCCTGAGGAGTGGGGGGCAGGCTGTACTGGTACCCGATCTTCAAGAATAAGGAGTGCACAGAGGCTGTAGTAACTATAGAGGGATAAAGTTGATCAGCCACACCATGAAGTTATAGGGGAAAGAGTAGTGACTCGGTTAAGAAAAGGGTGAGGATCAGTGAACAGCAGTATGGTTTTATGGAAAGTGCACCACCAGATGCAATGTTTGCCTCTGAGGAGTGTTGATGGAGAGAAAGTACAGAAGGTCAGAAGGAGCTGCATTGTGCCTTTGTAAGATTTGGAGAAAACCTTATGACAGGGTGCCTGGGGTTGTGGTTTTGTGTAAGAGAGTCTGGTGTTACAGAAGTATGTGAGAGTAGTTCAGGATATGTGTGATGACAGTGTAACAGTGGTGAGATCTGCAGTGAGGTAGGATGCATTTAAGGTAGATGTTGGATTACATCGGGTTGGTAGACAAGTGCAGCAAATAAGCAAGGGCGGCGATGAAGAGGATGAAGAATGGAAAGGCTGTTAGTCCGGATGACATACCAGTGGAAGCATCAGTGCAATAGTAATGGACAGGTTAATGATTGGTTAGACAGGAGTCTCCGTGGGACGATGATGTTTGCTGATGAAATGTGTGATCTTTGGTAGGAGTAGGGGAGCAGCAGGGAGAACCTGGAATGGAGATATGCTCTTGAGAGAGGAATGAAGTGGTAGAGGCAATGACAAGAATACGATGGAGTGTGAATGAAGGGAGAGAGAAGTAGAAGTAGTTGGGATGCAGGGAGTGGAGGTAACAAGGTGGAGGTTTAAATACTTGGAATCAACAGTTTAGAGTAATGGCCAGTGTGGAAGAGAGGTGAAGAAGAGAGTGCAGGCTAGTTGGAATGGGTGGAGAAGAGTGGCTGGAGTGATTTATGACAGACGCGTACCAGCTAGAGTAAAAGGGAAGGTTTACAGGACAGTAGTGAGACCAGCTATGTTGTATGGGTTGGAGACGGTGGCACGACGAAAGGCAGGAGAGGCGGGCTGGAGGTGTCAGAGTTAAAGATGCTGAGGATTTTTCGTTGGGTGTAATGAGGATGGACAGGATTAGAGTGGTATATTAGAGGACAGCTCAGGTTAGACGTCTTGGAGACAAGGTAGAGAAGCAAGGTTGCGTTGGTTTGGACATGTGCAGAGAGGAGAGAATGAGGATTATATTGGAAGGAGGATATTTGAAGATGGAGCTGCCAGGAAAGGAGAAGAAGAGAAGACCAAAGGAGGTTTATGGATGTTCTTGGTGAGAGGGACATGCAGGTGTAGTCGGTTTTGAAGCAGGAAGATGCAAAAGACAGGAAGAGGAAATGGGAGCAGTTGATCCGCTGTGGCGACCCCTAGCCAAGCGCAGCCCGAAAGAAAAAGAAGAAGAAGAAGTAAGGATGTGAGGGACTTTGATGAGGGTCATATCTTCAAGACAAAGTCAACTTCTTTATGTTCCTCAAACTACTCCTGAACAGTTTTGCAGCTTGGCCTGATGTGTTAACGTAGTGAATGAAG
>JABMDN010000137.1:0-20712 GCA_017165825.1 Hepsetus odoe
TGCTTCCATGGAAGACTTGGAAGTGGAGTGATTACTGCACAGGATGAAAAAAGTATCTTCTGATTGTCCAGTGTTATTAATGTTCTTCTTGCTGTTTATAATAAAGTCCATAAAGTCCAGGTCTGAATGATATAGAAATGACACACAATCCTGATGGTGATGTGAAGAATGGGGAAAACAGATGATCTCCTTTTCTGGTCCTCTTATTAATGAATGTCTCTTAGGGGTCCTGAGCAAAAGATGAACATCCTCTTTTGTGGTCTAGAAACTGCGTCAGGCCATCTGTCCTTGGATTCATATCGAAGTTCTGAAGTTCAGGTTCCTCTGCTGTTCTGGAGGCTCAAATCCAGGAGGAATGCATCACTGTGTCTCTGAAGAGAGGATAGTGAGATAAAGAGAATGCAAAAAGAAAGACAATCCAAACATGCAATCATAAATTATATAAAGCAGATTAATTCACATTTCACAAATGTAAATACATTTAGGGAAATTAATTAAATGACAGGGGGAAGGAAACAGAGAAGAAAATACTTCCGTTCTGGTGATGAGATGTGATGCTCTTGTTCCATCTTCACATTTTGTCTTGTTGGTTGAAAACCACCTAAAAGACACACACATACACACACACACACGCACACAGGGAATGATTTCAAATATAGATGACGTAAATACAGCTTCAAATAAATGAAAAAGTCTAAATAGCCCTGCAGTTGATTAAAATCCTGGGGGTGGTCCTCGTGGTGTGGATGAAAAGACAGGCGCTGGTGTCTCCAGGGTCTGGCTGTCGTTGGAGTCGTGGCACCAGAAACGACCATTTTCATCGACAGAAACTCCCTGGAAGATTATGGAGACCTTTGTGTTCTGTAAAACACACAGAAGTGATTTAAAATAATTAATTACTACATCAACTTAAAATATTACATTAATTTATAGAAAAAATCACAAGTGCTCACCAGGAAAACATCCCGCAGCGATGAGTCAGATGTCTCAGCTCGCAGGTAGAATTTTGCCTCCCTGATGTTTGTCCCAATGCTCTGAATGAACAGAAGACATAATAATGAACATATAATGAGAATGGGACAAACTGCATCCAGTAGCCTCATAATTAGAGTGAGGCTATAGCTTTACCTTGATGTAGGCCATGGCACTGGATCGGGCAAAATACTGGGGAGGGAGCTGGAAATGCAATAAAAACATGAGGTCAAAAGGAAGACGCTTTAGAAAATATTTTCACATAGAAGTCACGGATTTACTCCAATGATGTACCTGCAGCGAGAGCACATGGTAGAACTCATTGCTGAGCACCCACCAGCGTTCAGTCTCCAGGCCGTTGTGAACGGCCTTGTGCTGGAGCTTCACCTCCACCAGCTGCAAGAAAGATTTCAGGTTTATTGTTGCCTTAAACAGACTTCATCTAAAACAGACACATACAAGTGTTTTATCACAGAATTAGACAATAAAAACACATGAAAACTGAAAGAAACCTTTCTGAAATCAGATGACCACTTTGAGTAGGTGGTGGCGAACATCTTGTCCGTGCGGTCCACCTCTCTGTGGGACTGCTGTAGGAATGGAAGGAAAGAAGAACATTTAAAAGAGACTGTTACAATAACTACAAATAAGAAAAACATTGTTCAAGAATGTATAAGACCTGAGTGTAAGAGTGTAAAACTGATTCTCACCCAGATTCTTGCTAGTGGTCCACAAGAAAAAGGCTCGTATGATGGCAGTTGCTGCGACTGCAGAAAAACATCCTAAAGCAGAGACAAGGTGTGGAAATGTGGTTAAACAGAGCAGAACCATGTGTGTACTTACTTCCATTCTGAATTATAATAATCCTCATTATCGCCAACAAGGTAGATTACCTCTTGGACTGGGACACAGGTGAAGGAAGATGCATCCAGTTCTTGATCCTCTATTCCTGTGAAAATGTGTGTAAATGTGAAATGAAATAATCTGGAAAAGTGTGGATAATTAGTCTGAAATGTCTGAAATCGTTCACTAGTTCCCAACTCACTTGATAGGGAGCTCTGTGTAGAAGACTATATAGGGGGCTTACTGGGCAAAATATAAAAACACTCAAGACACTCCTAGGATCATGTCCTCTGCGTCATTGATCATTGCTGTCCCACAATTCAAATACTAGTGTTTAACAATCCTCACTCACTATGTAGTGCACTAAACAGTCAGCAGTGAATAACTAACGGGAACTAGGAGCTGGCGATGCGTTGCTACGGTAACCTGTTGCTATAGCAACGCGAAATTAGCCTAGCTTAAGGCTAAAGTAAGCTAATATCGCTAGCCTGCTAAAAGTTCTCATCCTCTCACAATTAAATAAGGGAAAAATGTTCCTTTATCACACTATTACCAGCTTACAGTCCATTTTTACAATGCCGACTGAGCGAGAGAGAAGGGTTTTAGCGTGGTCGTTAGCTTTTGTAGATACATAATAAAATACACGGTTTGTGTCCTCTGCCTGTCTTACAGTAATTAGAGCATCGTGTTTTCATTAGTTTGTGTAAAATGAGCAGAAAAGCCCCGCACAGCTGTGAAGTAAATAAGAGACGCGGCTGCTCTTCCCCTACTGTTACACAAGCTCGCTAGCGCCGCCATGCGGCCACTAAAACCTCCACTTCAACTCCTTCTAGTCGCTGTGCTGCTAAACATCATCAGCTCACCGTCGGCAGCATCAGTCCTGGCAGCATCCACACTCGCCCGCCGCTCGTCCAGGACTCTCCGCCACCTGAAAAAGAGAAAGTAGGATGTCAGGGCTGCCGCTGAAACGCCAGTGACACAGAGGAGCACTGGCCGCAGCGGAGCGCCGAGCACGCTCAGAGGAGAGCGCATTTTAAAGGAGGTGATCTTTTCTTTCTGCTGCTGGAGAAGCTCGAGAGAAAGCGTCTTGTTGTGTTGGGGTCGGTAAACGACTGGTGGATTTTGGACTTTCAGCTTCGTTAGCCTTCCACAGAGCGTTCTATCACCCTGGAAACAAAGTCATTTCAAAACAGCGGGAGAATTCTGGGACTTACAGGTTGAACACACTCTTATGTTCAGCTGCTCACAACTGCATTCAGACTCTTCATCAGACCCTCAGTCACTGTGACTCTCAATCACCTCGATCACCTTCACCATCTGGTGGACTTTGATACTTTACTTAAACACACTACAAATGTATGTGGACACCCAGGGCTCGTTCATCCAAGCTTACATAGAAAATGTTCTAAATCCATCCACACACAACTAATGATGGTGAATGACACAGTTTTACTCCTGTTATTGCCTAAATACATGTGATAAACAACTCCCCTTCCCTCCTCCATCATGTCAGGGTCTCTGCTCTGCTGAGAATGTAATACCTGCGCAGCGGTGCTCCTGTGAGGATCCTGATCACTGATGAATGGGAGGAACGGAATCAAACAAATGATGTAAAGAAGCAGGTGGACTCCTGTCAGTGATTTTAAACTACAACCAACTACAAACTACAACTGTAACTATATAGTAGGTGGAGCTGGAGAACGGAGACTGAAAGTAGATACTCAGTGTGGTTTACTGAAGAAAAGAGATCATCAGTGTACAGATGTGTGCAGAAATGTGGGCAATTTTAGATATTTGATAGTGAACATACTTTTTAGGGAACAAACATCTTCAAAATGTAATGCTCAGTTAATGTTTATTTACAAAATTTGCCATGTTGGCAGAATGGTTGTCTGTGCAAAAGTTATGGTATGATTTATATTGCATGCTTTCTTCCCAACACACTAAACTCAGGAAGTGATACAAATGAATCAATAATGAAAAGAAATTCCGCACTTACACGCACACTGTAGGCGTTTGAGGGATTCAGTTTATTTCCTAAGTGCTCCTAGTCATGGATGTAGGAAGTAGGAAGACATTATTTGCCCACCCCATAGCTCATATGTGTTTTAACCAGTCCAGCGGGTCAAACTGGCAACCCTCTAGCTAAGCCTTGCTCTACCTACAGCTGCTTCGTGGACTTTAAATTGATAACACATACCATTCACTAGTGGTGTTTACGGCTTTGCATCTCACTCACTACAGCGCTGATATAAAGCTTGGATTTCTTTCAAGGTTAAGCTCACCTGATTGGAAAATCGTGACAAGATTTGACAGATTGTAATCATGTGGTATCCGACTCCTCAGAGTGGTATAAGTTTAGCCTTACGACTGAACTTTATCCACTTTGCTCCACTGACTTGATGCCCTTGCTGTATTAGTTACCAGGGCTGTCATCACATTTCATGGGTAAAAGAGAGAATGGCAAACCTGGGCTGTACTGCAGAGGCATAGAGGACTTCTTTAAATTTCCTGATACACTACAGTACATGTGGACCCCTTGGATACAGTTTGATTGGGTTTGTCTGTGTGTGGGTCATCTCTAGTGTACAGGATGATACCACCCTTAATGGAGTACAATTGTGGGCATTTTTTTTGACATAACAGGAACTAATTATGAGAACTGATTATATATTAGTGACATTTCTTTCAAATGTACATGATGTCACCTGAAGAAATTGTTATACCCAAAAAAAGCTAAATAAGGCTGCAGCTTATTGTAGTGTGCAATAAAATGAGATGAAACTGAAGGACGCCGGGTGCAGTAATGCTGTCTTTCCAGACAAGTACAACAACAGTTCACCATCTCTGTGTCTTGATTAATTGATTTCCTCTGAATTCCATATTTAGCCTCCTCCTATTGAGGGGCTATTTTTAGAAATTTCTGTAATTAATGGAGAGGCATCAGATTTCCCTTTTTGGAGAGGGAAGCGTAAGTCCCTAAAGTAGTGATCCTATCAGTGAAATTCAATCTTTTGTCCCACGGACTAGAGGGAAATATATTGCCAGACGAGGCTCTTGTCAGAGTGCTTTTGACCTTGGGTAAAATACAATTGTGAAAAACATGAGCAGAGGAAACAGAAGCTGTCAATTTGGACCTCATACTGTTTTCCTGTCTTCAACCCTGGAAGATGTTGGGTGAGATCTTTATAGTGTTCATGTTAATATAAATGATTATTACATCTTCTCGTAAATTAAAACTGAAACATCTACCTCCTTGTTTGTGATATTGCCAAGTATTCAGCATTCCCAGTCTGGGCCTGTCCCTTGGGTTGGTCTCTCTGAAGTCTGATGGACACTGTGCACTGACAGATGTGACATTGGATCATTGTTAATGAGATTTCCTTTGTGTCTTTTCTTAGTTTGGTTTTAAAGAGATTGTAGCCACGACGCAATCAAGACATACAGTCTCGAGCTTTCAGTGATAATAATTATTGCTTAAAATTAAAATGTTATCATTGCAATAATAAACACTAAACAGAGATGTACTAAGATTATATATCTTGACTCAATGTTGCTAAGATGTCTGTAGAGTTTTGACGTTTCTTTTGGTGAGTTTATCATGAAAATGGAATGCCAAAGGAAATAAAGATGTAAATTATTACATGTCTATGAGCAGGTGCTAAATAGTATCAATCCATTGATATATAACAGAATGAATGAGGCTTAAATAATATTAATATCCAAATATATCCAGAAGGAAGTTATCATAAAATTTAACAGCATTTATTTAGTCAGAAATAGTCAGTCATTTTCTGCTGCTTGTCCCAAGCGGGGTCGCGGGGGGTGCTGGAGTCCATCCCAGCTCACACAGGGCGAAGGACAGGGGACACTCCCTGGACAGGTCGCCAGCCCATCGCAGGGAGGAGCATGACGGGGACAGCACCTTGCTCAAGGGTACTTCAGGGTAACCTATTGGGAAGGGGTTCGAACCCCCGATCCTGCGGCCAACGCCCGAACCACTAGGCCATCGCTGCCCTCATTTATAGTAAGAATTCATTAAAAAGGTAAAGTTTTTAGATTTTTTAAAATTGTTGCCACAAAAAATATAGTTTGATTTCAGTGATTTTAATGTAGCTGTTTACACCAAAAAATGGGTGTTATTAGAGTAAAACATTATTGCATTATATTGAATAAAGTGTAATATGTGACGTTAGCTGAACACACATACAAACATTTAAAAAATCAGCTGGAAGGGCACAGACCATATGCAATCGCTGAACCTACAGATCCACTGGTGGATTTATTTGGCTTGCTATCAGGAGGAAAAGCCTGGAAAAGCTAACTAAGCTGATCAGGTGAATGTAGGAGGCATTTCTTTTCCAGTTTTTCACTTCTCATACATCTTGTTAATAAACAGAACTAAATCTCCAGCTCACATTAATGAATGTCTTTTTTTTGTCTTTTAGATCAATTGTGGGTAGACTGTGTAGATTGATGACAGAATGTGTGAAGGGGAGACAGTCTCACAGGCTCAGTCTAAATACAGAGGCTCTATTTTTCTTTTGTAATGTTAGTTATGATGTGAATGACTCAGGCTTGAGGACAGGTTGGAAGTGTTAGGTTGGTAAAAAAGGGTCTCAGGAGATCTTTCCCCTTGTTTTTTAAGTTCCCCGAAGTGTGTTAAGCATTTCTGCGTGTCACAGGAACTGGAGGAACTTTAGCACAGAAAAGAAAACAGCTGGGAGAGGGTAACAGCTGGAAGAAGAAGAGAGTAAATGCTGTTCTCTGTCAGTTATGATAAGCAGTTCTATGGAAATATTAACTCTGGTTATGTATTACTATGTACCAGTAGGACATTTCAGTAATTTCAGTAATGTTAAAGTTGCAAAACCGTTTGTTAGTTTACTCAGTAATGTTTAAGTGATGTTTTCTCTATGCTGCCTGCACATGCTGTCTGATTTGGGTAAATAATAGCTGTCCACTTGGCTTTCCATTCCATCCCTGGTTGGTGTGGCCTTTAACTTTTCAACAGGGTGTAGATGGGGCCTGGCTAAGTAATAGATAGTGCTATAAAAAGCCACTGTTTGCTGCTTCTTGTGTTTATCATTTTATGTTAACTTTGTGCAGTTAACTCAAGATTGACAAGGCTATTTTCAAGGTGTGTGTGCTGATTTACTTAAACCATTTTCAAAGGTACAGCTTTGTTTTACTTAATTTATTTTGTTGTTAGCATATGCAAGTGACCAATCGCCATTTTTCATTTTGGTCAATGCACTTGAACTTCAATTTCATTTCTGTGCAGAACTCTAGATGTGGTGGTGATGTGTCCAGATCATCTTTTTTAATCTGGATCTGTCCTCTAGGCTCAGGGTACACAGCTCTAGGCTTGAAGGGCAGGTGTCCTATAAAGTTTGGAGTTAAACATACCCACTAAATCTAATCTAAATGAAATTTAATCTAATCTAAATTACAAATTAATTACAAATACTCCCCCCAGTTACAGGTTTGGAGATGCATAAGTGAAATAAAAGCTGGTTTTGACAGGCTAAGTGAAAGTGAAGTGTGATTGTGAGTACACAGTGAACCACAACGAAATGCAGCCTCCATAACCCCTAGACCACTGCTGCTCTGGCGCTTCTCACCTGGTTTTAATGCAATACCAGGTCGATGCATGGAGCGGATGGAGCAAGCTCCTTTTCTGTCTTCATGCTCTGAGCGGAGCATGTTCCCAATCATTTGCTTTATCTTAGACAAACCTGGACATGGAGATAACATAAATACATTGATCTCTCTGATTAGTTTGATGCCCTAAAATTAATATAATAAAAATCCGAACTTAAATCAGTTAGTGCAAACTTAAATTTAATGGCCTCTAATAAACTGGTCAGGTTTATTATGGTCTGGATAGTTGTACCCAATTCCCCTCTGTCAGCATCTTTTTGACTTTTTTTGACTCAGTAAACCAAAAAAAGGAAAGTAGAATACCATTGGTCATTAATGAAAACATAAAATAAAGTATTTAACCAATTAAAATAAAGTTTGTGGTGAAAAAGAATTTAGTTAGCCAGTTTTCTATCACATTTGACATAAAAACTAATAATTATCATCAGCCACAACTTGCAGAAGATGCCTATAGGAGAGCAAATTTCCAGCACTAACAACAGAAATGGTGAAAAGGAGTATAGATTTTTCTCCTCTAAAGTTACTATTTGAGAAATACAGGTTTGTGGGTGTGTGTGTGTGTGTTTACAATTTCCTTTTGACCATGTGTAAGCAAGTGCTTTTTATCATAGCCATATTTCTTCTTGCCTCATTGGGAAATCTTTGTTTATTTCACAGTGTGTGAATTCCATGTTGCAATGGAAGTGCAGTCTGGTCTCTTCATTTCAGTAGCCTTATTGTTGAATCATGCTGGCTGACATGATGTGGCAGGCTATGCATAAATCTGACCCAACCTAAGCTGAAGCCCCTGAGGCAACAGTATGGATGGTGACATCCCTGACACTTCAAAGGATGTGGCTGAACGTGTGTAAGTCTGCCCTCCAGCAGCTATCACCTCCATTGACAGTGATCTTTCTCTCTGGCTCTGGGCAAGAGCTTCAGTAAAATGCTGAATGTGTAGCTGGATGGAACAAATGCTGCTGATGCAGTGTCACCTTATACAGTGCAGACAGAAACCAGAGCTTATCATGAGAGAGTGAGCCTTCACCTATGCACTCCTGGTTTATCTGGAGAACATCCTAGCTCTTTGACATCAACCCTGTATGGGGTATATGGGGAGAGAACAGACACTTATCTGGGTTAAACCCCATGTCCCCTTATTGTCTTGGTGTCCTTAGAATATTATAAATGAATAGCACTACACTACACTACACTACATTACACTATATAGAAATACCGCAAGTTTACTCCAACTTAATAGTCATCTCCTGTATCGATACATGAAAATGATTATATGTGGTAACTATGTGCTGCAGATGAAGATGAAAAATAATAATATTATTTCTTTACATTTTCTGAGCATTAGATGCTCCTCAGCCTCATAAGAACATTTTTTATATCCTTTTTGTGATGATCATGATGCACTCTCCAAAGGCCGTGACTGACTTTATGGGAAACTGTGGAAAAAAAACATGTGGCAGCCAATACTGGTGGGATTATATGACTGGGGAGGTCCTTTCTCTCCTAGATGGAATTGGACCTGACTAAACTGAAATTTTGGAGAAAATGGTTAAAGTAAATCAGCACACAACACAATAGATTTCCTGTATGAGTTTCAGTGTTTCCCCATACAAAGTATAAATTATATTAGACATATTTATTTACCTTTGTAAACAGCTGCTGTTGAAATATATATTTCTGTATTTATGGAATATGTCAGAATATAAAATTATCTCCACTAAGACAAGGGATGGGTCCACTCTTTGAGGAGCGGGCTTGATTTACTCAATAGTTGTGGAACTCAATGTCTGTGAGGCTTTCTTGTGAAATCTGTTGTCAAAAAGTACTATAGAATGAAACATTACTGACAAATGAGAGAACTTTGCTTTTGAGATTCAGCAGTAAGACTTATGAATGTCCGACCCTCGGTTGATGTTTTGAGACTGTGTTTTTGTACTTAAAGGGATCTTGGAATGCGTGCCTATTTTGTGTTTTTTTCATGTTTTCTTTTGGAATGACTCTCACAGGGCTTACCCACCATTCAGAGCTGCATCATCATCATCATCATCATCATAGCATTCATCAGCTCTCAGCATAACCAGCTCGCTCTCTCTCTCTCTCTCTCTCTCTCTCTCTCTTGCTCTCTCTCTCGTGCCTGGCACACATACAGCTCATGATCTGATGATCTGCATAGTCAGGGCAGCAGGACGAGACGCTGTGCTAGAAGACGAATACATTATCTCAAGCAAAGGCACTGGAGTTTTCCTCTCTATCTCCCTCTTTATATCTCACTCAGTCTCTTTCACCTGATCCCTATTTTGCATCCTTTCTCTCTTGTGTCTCACAGTGGATTCTGGTCTGTCCATCTGTGTTTCCACGCTGTGGTTCAAGCTGGGGTGGTTGAGCTGCAATTCAGTACAGGACAGTGGTGAGTGTTTAGTTGTCATTATCGCTTATTAATCTCCTCTGTCATATTCAGAAGATACTGTGTGTGTGTGTGTGTGTGTGTGTGTGTGTCTGTGTGTACTTGAGTGTGTGGATTTATGCAGTGCAGCAAAACAGACCACAGATTCCATTCTACATTTTCCTTGCAATGAAGACATATGTTAAAACATCCTGGGCTTTAGGAAATAATCTTTGCACTTTATTAACATATGCCATCTGTTATTTTACATATTCCCTAACAAATATTACAAATGCATTCAAAATAGGAAATTGTTTACATTGATTTCATTTGTTCTATTTACCTATGTGGTTTGATATGGATTGGTTTTAAATTCGCAGGATTATTGCTGTTAAAGTCACTTATGTGGAAGTAGCAAGAACTGAGGCTTTGACTGTCCTACAGGGCTGCAAACTTTCATGCACTAAGTGACTGAGCGTAAGAGTCACACAACATGCATAGATCTCATGCCACACCACACTTGTCTTTGTCTTGCTAACTTTTCTTCCTCACCTCACATGCTGCAATAAATGTGATTCTTAAGTGAAGGAACAGCAATCTGGGCAATAAATAATCTACTTGAACTTAAAAAATTAAATAAAAGTGCATACTGGTGGAAGGAGTCTTTACATTTACACATTGGTTTAAATGAGGGAACGTGTTCATTGAAAGGCCAGCTTTTGGGGTGAAACCAGTTTTAGTGTGGTTACACCTACACCTGTACAGGTTTTTTTTTTGGGTAAAAGTCAGAATTAGAGAGAGAACATTTCTGGTGAAAGTTTGGCTTTAGTGAGGTTACACTTTTTTGATAAATCAGTAAAAGTAAGGTTTTATTGGGAAAAGGTTATCTCATATGGTTTGTAACTTCATATATGGGCATGTTCTAAAACACTCTTGAAGTAAGGACACTTCTGAACTTGCAAAAACATCAAGTTAGGGACCAGAGAAAAGTGTTATAATCCTTTATTGGTTATAATGCTGTGCTGGTTTCCTGGCTTTGATCACAATATTACATATAAAAGTCTTGGTAGTTTAGGCTTTGCCTGTCTCCACATGTCAGAAGCGTGTTGAGTGTAAAATGTGTTGAGAGGACAACTTATTGTTCATCCATACTATGCGACAAAGATGTCAGCAAAGTCATGGCCCATGAAGCTAGTAAGGTGTTGCTCATTCTGTGGGCTGTGCATTAAGGCTTCTCTACACCTTCGGCCTTAACTGCCCACTGAATAATGACAAATGTGAGATGATGGGCTTGTCATTTTAGAGGACTAACCATTAGCAATGTTTGGGATTGTGGACTTATTATTCCAGTTAGTCTTAAAATGTACTGAGATGTAAAGTAAACTGAGCAGTCTGTGTGAGCCAAGAAGTGCTTATAACGTAGGGCGCTGAGTATATGTGAGAATGGTTTGGTACTGCTGCTTATTATTATTATTTTTTAATTAGGGGTGGATTAAGACCTTTTTTTTTGGCCATAAATATCAAAATGCACCTCTTCAAAAAAAAAAAAATTCTTGTGGTGGAATACAAATTGTATTTGTGTTTTGCATTGACTTCAATTAGGTGTAGCATGACATAAAGCTAAACCCTATTAAAAACCAAACACCTGAAGTCATAACCTGAAGTCCCAGGAAACCTTGGTCACTTGTATCTACCTAGGTACCATGGACAGAAACATTCTGATTGAATAAAAAAGAGCCCTGTTGTTTCCTACCAGAAAATTAGAAAATAAAAGATAAAAGAGAATTTAGTTCAACTCATCAGGCCAGGAGCTACCCCCACGCTGCAAAATTTCTGGCAAATTTAGACCACAGTTTCAACATATAGTCTGAGAGATTGTATGACTGTGGTATGGGAGGAAATTCTTGGCATCTACCTTATTGTTGGTCCCCCCACCTGAAGCAGAAAGAGAAAAACGTAAGAGAACATACTAAGAAATAGGAAAGAGTTGAAGAAAAAAACACCAGGAAAAAATGTTATCAAAAAGTTACAGATTAAATACCTATTATATATATTTTCAAAAATGATTGTTATTTGAAAAGGTTTTTTTATTCACTTGCATAGAAGAAAAATGTTTTCTTCCTCGTGAACTTCCTTGTGAAACCAAAACATTTTTTAGGTTAAATTCACCTTTTACATAAGGGATAAGGCAGCTAAATTAAGTAATGTTCTCTTTCCAAAAGTGAACTAATTTAGGTAAGAGGAAGGAGGAGCTTCAAACAATGCCTTTCTCCAAAACTTATCTATTTCTTATTAGTTGGTAATGCCTGGACAATCACATTTAGACAAATATACAGTAGCGATGATACCTCATCATTACTTATCAGACAAGGAGATAAACGGGGCAGTTGATTTGAATATAACATGAATTTTACTTTAATCTTTAAGAATTTCTGACATTCTTGCATTCTGAAATCTTACCGTTCTTACTCTTGTATTCAACTGATCCAGCAGACCTACAGCACAACATCCACTTGGTTAATTTCCAACACAACACACTGAGCAGCTCAGAGTCAGCCACATGGAAAGGGGGAGAGAGAGAGAGAGAGAGAGAGAGAGAGAGAGAGAGAGAGAGAGTGAGAGAGAGAGTGAGAGAGAGAGAGAGAGCATGCTGACGAGGCAGAAACCTGCTCAGACTTCTGATGAGCCATAAATGAGGCTCCACTGCAGCAGGAACTGTTGAGTAAGCTTGGCTCATCTTTATCCCTCTCTCAGTGGAATAGAATGTGATCCATCCATTATTTCAGACCACAAGACACACTCTGATGCATTGTTTAAGCAGTCTGCTGATTTAGCCACAAAGCACCTCCAATAATTCCACAGTTTTGCTCTAATCCAGCTCCAAACACACTTCTTTTTTCCATTTTTAAAATCTGACTCCAGAGCATATATCAGAGTATATCAACACTGGGCAAATGCATATGCACTGTAAATTATATCAGCACTAAAGCATTTGGGTTTAAGATCAAAAGATGAATGTAAGATAAGAGATCAGATTATCAGCCTTCATTTCCTGGTATCATATAGTAAATAGCAGCTTTTGTATCTGAGTTGCCAATTTGTGGCCCACTGACTTCTCCAATGTTGGTTTCTTCTTTGGTTATAGTTACCTGTATTTAGAAAAAGCATCTTGCAGCTGTTGTCTGATCCGGGGGTCTGATCTCCTCAGTCTCCTTTAGAAAATTCATGTTAAATTGGGTTAAAAATTGTTGACTGACTTGGTCAGTCCAAAACATCTCACGTTTTTTAACAAAGTATCATCAGTCCCCATATGTCTGTTCCAGATTTTTGTATCTCGTCTCAGTACATCTTTAGGATTTCTGATGTGAATGTGTTACATTTATAGATTTTATTGGTCCATATTTTTCAGAACACTGGAAAATTTTGTCTGCTGTCATGCCCAACGCTATCCCCATGGTAAATATCCAGATTAACCAAACAAAGATAATCAGTCTGACAGTTTATTTATGACTCGCTTACTTAGTCAACAGCCATTTTCCATGTGCAGATTTTTCTGATCCATTTCACAGGATTTATTTTTCCTAGAGGCAGTCTCCCACAATCTTTAATATGTCACTTGCCACTACGTTAATTAGGGTAATTTAGCCATTGGTGGGGAATTTGCCACAGTTAATGCAAAGAAATGCTTAAATCTGTGAACTGAAACACAGAGCTAATCTTTTGAACAGCAAGTCTAAGTCAGGAATCAGTTGCTTGGCCAGTGTTAATGTACTGCAGTTAATTTCGGCTAATATCTCTATAGGATTTTCGTAGCATGTCAGCGGTAATGTAAGGGCACTGCATATTAATCTTGTACGATAATCACAGATTAAACCCAGTTTTTTTAAAAAGACATTCTTTTAAAGTTTTATCAGAAGCTTGTAACACAAATATTAACATGTTTGACCTTTTATAGAGCATTTTAGACTCCCTCAGTCTTGGCACAGAGATGCCAATTACCATCTGCCATAAACATATTTTGTAGATTGTATTCTCAGTAATCAGGACTTTCAGAGCCTAGAGTGACTTTCTTTTTTCACAAAATGTTCCAACCCATTGTAAATGACAAAAGTCTACTTTCAGAGGTGCAGTGAAATGGATCTTGACTACATAAGGCTTCAATAAAAACATAATACTTTTTCTTTATCCGCATAAAAGTATGTGTGAGATTTGTTTGCAGAGTACTGAAAAGTTAACAGCAAGATGACAAAAGATGGACGATATGCATGCTAGAGTTATAGCCAAACAATGGGCCTTTTTGCACTCTCAGAGAACAAAAGCAAATAAGATGAGCTCACTGGGAAAATTGTCAACTTTACACAGGAAAGTGAAATCAGATTTTTTTGGTTTGCTGGAGATGTATTTTATTAATAAGTCTAGAATGTGCACTTTGAACTTGATCAACTGAATGTTTGGTGTGGTGTGTGTGTTTGTGATGGCCAGTAAAGTGTGTATTGAAGCCCTGCTCTGCAACCCTTTCTTCTCTGTTCTGTCCATAACAGCATGAGACAGCAGAAATATGAGCTGAGTGTTATAAATCAAAGTCTCTCTCTCTCTCTCTCTCTCTCTCTCTCTCTCTCTCTCTCTCTCTCTCTCTCTCTATGCAGCAGACACCACACAATTCAGTTGGTGAATTTCTTCCAGCTCGGCTGTTATTGGCTGGGAATAAGCTGCAGAGCACTATTGCACACCCACACTGTCAATGATAGAACAACTCTTCATCTACTGTACAGTTTAAATCAGTAGGCTACCTTCTTTTAGTTCTTTGAGCTCTCTTAGCCATTATTTAGTTATTAAATTTCAGACTAAATTTAGTAACTCATCAAACACCAGTACGTAAATTATGTAGTTATGAATTTTAATGTGAACATATACATTTCTTTAGTATTTAAGAAGTTCAAACAGGATAAAGAACGTCCTTTGAGAATGGCTTTGGGTCTTTTATGGAGCTCCTCTCTCTTCCCCCTCCTGCCACCCGGGAAAAGGTTCCGCAGCATACGGGCCTCCACTACCAGGATAGGAAACAGTTTCTTCCCCCTGGCCATCAGACTTTTAAACTGCTAATGTTTTCACACTTTTATTCATCTATATCTATCTATTATCTATTTATTTTCTTGTACTCTACACTTTACCACTGCTCTGTTACACTTGTTGCACTGCCCAACAACCTGGGCTGCTTTGTTCCATAACACTGCGGCCCTCTTATAGATGAAAGTACTGTCTGTTGTCTGCACTTGTTCCCTTGTCTTGTGTCTTCTGTTGTGTCTTATGTTATCTTGTGTCTTTTGTTGTGTCTGATGCTGTCTTGTGTGTTGCACCAGGGTCCTGGAGGAATGTTATTTCGTTTCACTATGTACTGTGTATATGGCTGAAAAGTCAATTGACTTGACTTGAGCTGACTCCAGTTCCAGAGCCACCCCTAGAACCCCACCTGTATGAATATTTTTCATTTTGCCCGTTGACTCAGCTCGGATAGTTATCTCATGATAAACAAGTTGTATTACTTGGATGAAATAATGATGAAAGAAAAAAAAAATTCTAATAAACAACATACAAATACAAAAAAGAAGAAAATGCACTAAAGGGATGAGCAACTTATAGGACTGCAGTAGTACTGCATCTATCATCACAGGAACTGGTCTAAAATGATTACATCTCACAATTAGTTGCATAAAAAAAGGTTAATTCTGTCCTCTCTATTTCCAATACATTCAATACAACTTTAAATTAACTATCACCAGGTGATACTAGAATTACTGTATTAAAGATTTATTTATTGAAAGTGAAAAAGTGAAAGTGAAAGTGACAACCCTTGTCATTGCGAGGTCACAGCACAGCACACGTGAACTGCAATGAAATTGGACCTCTGCTTTTAACCCATGCACACAAACACCATGCAGCAGTGGGCAGCTATTGAAAGCGCTCGGGGGGGAAAAGTGACGGGGACGGTACCTTGCTCAGGGGTACCTCAGGGCAACCTACTTGTGAGGGAATCGAACCTTCCGATGGGGGGGCCAACTCCCTAACCACTAGGCCACCGCTGCCTATTTGATATATGCCTTGATAAGATAAACAGAATGAAAAAAACCTGCAAAATAAGCACATTTTTCAAATGCAGTAAATATGTTACTCAGTTTCAATGCAGTCCAGAAAGAGGATTTTTAGTGTAACCAGTATTGTGATATTATGTATGTAAGCATCTCAGGACATCGCTTCCCAGAGTTTATAGGTGATAACCATTACAAGCCAATATAGATGTCACAAGCATAACATAATTATTATAAAAAATTGTCAGAAAGGGTGCTTTATGTGATGCCATTAACAAACCATTTTGGTTCTTTAAAGAACCTCTTAATGTATGGTTCTTAATTCATACATTCACCCTTTATGTAAGCTGCTTTACTTAGCTGGGGTCGCAGGGATTGCTGGAGCCTATCTCAGCAATCAGAGGTTGGAAGTGGAACAATACCCTGGACAGGTTGCCTGTCCATCACAGAACAGACACACGGACAAAAACACTCACCAGTTTAGCATTTCCAATCCCACAGATGTCCATGTATTTAGACACTAGGAGGAAAATGGAGCATCTGGAGCAAACAAGAAACAGTCATGGAAAGAACATGCGAACTCTATTCAGACAGGACTGAGTAAACTCAGAACCTTCTTGCTGTGAAGCAGCGGTTCTACCCACTGCACAGCCTTGACTGAAGGTTCCTCCATGTAGTAGGTGAAGGTTCTTGTATAAACAAGAGGGTTATTTCTACCTGAAGGTTTTTCAAAATAGAATTTAATTTGCAAACTTTTTGAATGTAAATGGTTCTACTATGGCATCACAAAAATAACACATTGTGGCACTTTTTAAAGGCTCTGCTGTTTTTACTTTCTTTAGAGGTCAATTCTGCAACAGTCTGTCTCTGAACAAAGTCTATGGCATTATATCCGTATGTCCGTGGTACCTTTACTCCCTTGTTAGATTGACAGTGTAGCAGGCTGAACATGACCAAAAGCCCTGAGCTACTGTGACAAGGCCTGTCACTGAGCTGAAATGCGCCAGCAGGAGCGGCCAGGAAAGATGGAAGTGACTGCTCTTGAAAGCCAGCTGCAGCAAGTAAAGTGTATGCTGACAGACAGCACTATCTGTGGATTCATCTTGTCTACTGTCACTAGAGATCAGTGGGAAGGGCTAGGTCGATTTATGACTGCCAGTGTTGCAGAGGAAAAGTTATTGGTTATTCTAGTGGATGTGTGAGTAATCCATGATGCATTTGTGTGTGTGTGTGTGTGTGTGTGTGTGTGTGTGTGTGTGTGTGTGTGTGTGCGTGTTGCACAGTTGGTCCTGGCACATTAGCACAAAGTGACTTGATGCTATTTGATTGCTGCCACTCGACAGCTGGCCACTCAGTAGGCAGTAGACTAACAAACAGGTCGAGAGCCAAGCTTATGTTTATTTTTTTTAAGGCACTGTGAGATTACAGACAACATCTTCACCCAACCTAAAAGTGAATAAACCTGGAGCCCAGTCATTAACCCTGTTAAACACCTACTTGGGGATGCATTCACAGATATTGCCATTGACCCTTTTAACTTATTAAAATTTGCCACTAGGCCACTGAGGTCATAGTGAAATAAATCATGCGTGTTATTTTTTCAGCTACTTGAGTAGCTCGTGACAAAATTTAAATATTAATTTCAATAATGTTCACTTTGAATCTATAATAATAACAGCAATAAAACATAATGTTAGGTCAAGACACTATGGGCTGATGTGACAGTAGAGGGTGCTCTGCTCTGTGCACACCTTCGCTCACTTGAGTGACAAGATGTAACAATTTGAAGGAAGGCTTGCTTCACCCACACCATGTTTTCACATAGAAATGAAAAGCTTGCTAGTATTTTTCCTAGTATTTTTATAAATCCTGATCTCACTGGATAATGCAGCTTGGAGGCCTGCTCTGAAAACTGTTTTCCTCAAAATGGTTCCCAAAATATCAGTGTACCTGATGCTGAATGTCAGAACATCTGCATTCATTGGATTTTACAGACTGAATCTTTCCCATATTCTGAAGGATTTCCTAACATGCTGCTAAATAGCTAAATTGTCAAAACAAAATGCATAACAGCATTTCAGCAGTGTCTCGCTAAAAAAAAAATCAAACAATGACATGGAAATTCCATAATCTGTTCTTTATGTCCCTATGCTAAAGCATGTCTTACATTTTTAAATTCTAACACAATCCAAAAGCTATATTTACATACGTAAATGTTTAGTTGTGTTTAGCAAAAAATTCCATACGAACAGTATTATTTTACACAGACATTGAAGAGTTAACAGCCCTTACCAGTCTTTCATTCTGCTAACGATCAGATGCTTTCTGTCTGAGTTTTAGTCTACAGTTCTGAATGAATGGCGTTTCGCAGCGTGACAGCTCAGTGTGGGTGGTTTCTAGGCTTTTTTCAAATGGGATTCTCTCAGTGGCTTTAGACATCCCACTGTTCTTTAAAAGTAAACAGCACAGCACTGACTCACATTGGGCTGCAGTGTTAGATTGCCTGTGGGCCGTATATCTTACGCTGCAAAGCGGAGCAGGGTATGTGGTTTTGGAGTGTATGAAGTCCTTCCTGTACTGCATAGCTCAGCAGCTTTTTAAGTCAAGCAAGTAATCCTCCAGGTTCAGCAGCACGCCTGCACCATCATTATACATCACTCTCAATATAACTACTTTACTGTATATAACATTTAATATAACATAAATTAATTTGAACATCATTAAGATCAGTTGTTACTAAATAGCATTAGTGCCCTGTCTTTTAATATAAACTTTAAACACTCAAAACAATGATTACAAATTTTTATCAAACTCAGTTAGATAAACAGCCCCTTCAAGAAGTAATGGAACAGCAAGCGCAGTTCAATTGTTTTTGCAGTCCACTGATGACATTTGGGTTTGAGATCAAAAGATGGATATTTATTGATAGATTTCCTGATGTTCACTCTAGAACTCACAACTCTTCCTTTACTTCCTGTATGTTTGGTGAGGTTTTTCTCTTCAACTCCTCTCCAGGTGATGAAACTGGTATGAGGTTGCTTTTTTTTCGGATGTTGTGCTGGTGAAGGGAAATCTTAATGCTTCTTTTTTTGGACAATTCTATTTTTCCAACTATGTGGGAACAGTTTGGGGAAAGCTTATTTTCTGTTCCATCATTGCTTCACCCAAGAGCACAAAGCAAGGTTCATAAAGACATGGCTGGTTGAGTTTGGTGTGAATTAACCTGACTGGTCTGCACAGACCCCTGACCTTAACTCCATCAAACACCTTCGGGGTGAACTTGAATGGGGACCAGCCATTCTTCTTTCAGTGCCTGACATCAACATTTTTTCATGATAGGGCAGAAATTCTCACAGGCACACACTGGTAGCTGGAAGCTGCAAAGGGTGGAGCAACTCCATAACTTCTTATTGATGAAGAATTTGGATTTAAAATAGGATTTCATAAAAGGTCCAGGTATATTTGCCAGTGCCCTTTTGCTTTTGTTCATAGAGAGTATTATAATAATTTGCTAACAATATTTTCAAAAAATTTTTTATTTTAAAATAAAATTACAACCCAAAGCATGTGTGATTTATGTCTAATGCCACAATTAAGATGATAATCCAGAGGAAATAATGGATGCACTGGCCAGTCCTCTTTCCAGTTTATATTGCTAATATATATATATATATATAAATTAATTACTGAATTAAATTGTGTATGTATGGTCAAACAACCCATTCACAGCTGGTGAGTCCTAATGGTCTTAAAATGAAGCATTAATATAACTATGTTGATTTTCAAAAACATCTTCAGTTTCAGGTGCTGATTTATACTTTGTTCTGCAAAATTCTCAAAAACCCATCCTTGATTGAAGGCTTCTTTGGTTCGTCTGTGTTTTCCGTTTCATGTGTCTTTGTTTACATTTGTCATGTGCTTTTGTTTTGGTTCGTGGCCCCGCCCAGGTCCCACCCCTTTCACACGTGATTCCTGTTCTGGGCTTCTAGGATTTAACATAACCAAACTGTTAAATACTTCTGCTTCTAATCAGTGAAAAAATAATCAAAATGTATCATTAATGTTGTTTTAATTTATGAATTTTGTATAATTGCTTAGAATCCAAGCCCTGTAGTAAATAATCAGTGGCTGAATATTTGTTGTTCTTAACCGTATATTCATTGAGCAGAATTCATTATAGACTAATGAAGAAGCACTATTTTTTATGGAACACTGGTTGTCCATTTTTTTTTCCAGTGATAATGGTTGCATAAGTAAAATTTTTAATGAATTTTTCTATAAAGATTTATAAAACTCCTTAAGCACTCAAAGAAACAAGCTTTGCAATACATTTTAGTTTCAACATGTTCGTTCCTTTCATACTGATCGGCTGCTGAGAGATCATGCACTGACCTGACCCACATTGAATGGAGCAAGTTGAGGTGTTTTGGGCATCCAGTCAGTCCTACGGTGCCTCATGATAGCTGTGCCAAGCAGAGGAAAAAAAAAAAATTAATGAAGTAATGAAAGTGACCGTTCTTGTCATTGTGTGTACACGGCACAGCACACAGTGAACCACAACGAAATTACACCTCTGTATTTTAACCACACACACAGACACGTGCAGCAGGGGGCAGCTATTGAAATCACCAGGGGAGCAGTGACAGGGATGGTACCTTGCTCAAGGGTACTTCAGGGCAACCTACTGGGAAGGGATTCTAGATATGTTGGAGCTTGAGAAGGTAGAGCAGAGAGTGGCTGACTAGTTCATTCATAGTTTCTTTA
>JABMDN010000139.1:5000-31915 GCA_017165825.1 Hepsetus odoe
AGTTCTCCACGATGTTTATCACGGCGGCCTACACTCCACCCAGTGCCAGCGCTAACAGCGCTAATGCTAACAGCGCTAATGCTAACAGCGCGCTGGCTGAACTTTATGTAATTATCAGCGGCCTCCAAAACTCCCACCGGACGGACTGTTGTGTCGCCAGAGGGCAATCATGTAAATCAGAGTCGGTTTCCTAAATTCCATCAGCATGTGGACCTTGTGAAAAGCAAACGTGCTGGACTGTTTTCACAAACATGGCCGGCAGCGTGCAGGCGGAACCCCGCCCCACCTCAGACACTCAGACCACATCTCTGTGCTGCTGATCCCAGCGTACAGACCCATGCGTCAGCACGTGAGACCCACCCCTGAAGCCAGTAAAGACCTGGCCCACAGGAGCCATCTCTGCTCTTCAGGAATGTGAGCAGCACAGACTGGGACATGTTTAGGAGAACACAGCCTACGGTGACTCCATCAACCTGGAGGAGTACACAGCTTCAGTGACTGGCTACATCAGCAAGTGCATTGAGGATGTTACTGTCTCCAAGCTCATCATATCACGACCCAGCAGAAGCCATGGATGACTGTGGGCTGCGCGAACTCCGAGAACCGGGACAGGCCTTCGGTCAGGGGCAGAGGCAGCTAAAACAGCGGGCGAACCTGTCTCGGGCCATCAGAGCAGCAAAGCGAGCTCACGCAGAGAGAATCCATGACCACTTCAAGAACACTGGTGACACGCGGCGCATGTGGCAGGGCATCGGCTCTCGCAACTACAGGACATCTCCCACCTGCCTGTGACGGTGACCCCTCCCTCCCAGATCGTGTAAACCACTTCTATGTACGGTTTGATGCAGTGAACAACACAGTAATGAGGAAGACCACCCCTCCTCTGAACGACCAGATTCTCTGACTGACCACGGGCGAGGTGAGAAGATCTCTACTGAGAGTCACTCAAAGCTGCCGGTCCAGACAACATTCAAGGTCGTGTGCTCAGAAGATGTGCAGAACAACTGGCAGATGTTCTCACTGGCATCTCTCTGAGCACCACTGTTGTTCCAAGGTGCTTCAAGACCACCAGCATCATCCAGTGCCAAAGGTATCTTTCTGCTGCCTGAATATTATCGTCCCATCGCTCCACCCATCATCATCATCATGAAGTGCTTGAAGCTGGTCATGGGGCATCAGAATCTCAGATCCCCTCACTCGCTCGACCCCTGCGGTTTTGCGTATCTTCCCAACCGCTCAATAGGCGATGCGTCTCACCACCCTCCATCTGGCCCTTTCTCATCTGGACAGAAGGACGATTCGTCGGAAATGCTGTTCTTGACTACAGTTCGGCATTCAACACCATCATCCCTCAGCACCTGGTGAGAAGCTGAGGCTGCTCCAGGCCTGAACACCTCCACTCTGTAACTGGATCCTGGACTTCCTGACTGGGAGACCCCAGTCAGTCAGGATCCAGGAGCAGCACCTCCCAGCACCATCACACTGAGCACAGGGCCCCCAGGGCTGTGTGCTCAGCCCACTGCTGTTCACACTGGTGACCCACGACTGTGCAGCCAAGCACAGCTCGAACCACATCATCAAATTCGCTGATGATACAACCGTGGTGGGTCTGATCAGCCGGAGGTGGAGGCAGAGCGACTTACAGAGAGAGGTGACAGAGCTGACGGACTGGTGCAGAACCAACAACCTGTCTCTGAACATCGACAAGACTAATGAGATGGTTGTTGACTTCAGGAGATCACGTCAGGACCACGATCCACTGAATATCAACACTTCACTTGTGGAGATGGTCAGAGCACCAGTTCTTAGTGTTCACTTTACAGACCTCACGTGGTCCCTCAACACCAACTCCATCAGGAAGAAAAGCACGGCGTCTCTGCTTCCTACAAAGACTAGCCATCTCCGACCACCCACATCCTCACCATCTTCTGAGAGAACCATCGAGGCATCCTGAGCAGCTGCATTACTGCCTGGTACGGGAACTGCAACGTCTCAGACCGCAAGTCCCTACAACGGGTAATGAGAACAGCGGAATAGACCATCGGTGTCACTGGTTGGAGACATTTTCACCAACCGCTGCATCCGCAAAGCAGCCAGCATTGTGGATGATCCTTCTCACCCGTCCCATACGCTTTTCTACCTCCTGCCATCCGGGAAAAGGTTCTGAATCATATGAGCCTCCACTTCCAGGATGAGAAACGGTTTCTTCCGCCTGGCCATCAGACTTTTGAACTGATAACATCTTCACTTGTACTCATCTACATACATCTATTAACTATGCTTTAATTGCACATCCACACTTTACTCTAAACGCTGCTCTGTTACTCTGTCTCACTGCCCAACAACCTGGGCTGCTTTGTTCCACAACACTGCAGCCCTCTGATGATGAAGGTACTGTGATGAACGTACCGTCTATTGGCTACTGTGTTGTCTGCACTTGTTGCCTTGTCTTGTCCTCTGTTGTTTCTTGTGTGTAGCACCAGGGTCGTGGAGGAACGTTAGTTCGTTTCACTATGTACTGTGTATATGGCTGAAATGACAATAAAATCCTACTTGACTTGACAATGTTAGTCGATGGATTATCAGCACTTAACAGTGTTAATTGATGCATTATCAGCACTTTACAGTGTTAATTGATGGGTTATCAGTACTTTTCAATGTTAATTGATGGGTTATCAGCACTTTACAGTGTTAATTGTTGAATTATCAATATTTTACATTGTCAATGGGTGGATTTTCAGTACTTTACACAGTGCTAATTGTTGGAGTATCTGTACTTTACAGTATCTGTAAACTACACAACGCTAAGGCTTTTTAGTCTCTGTGTTAAAACTAATGAAGCAAACATTACACATCTTTCGGTCAATCGCCTGCGGTTAGTCCCACAGTCCACCTTAAGGAGAGAATAATTTCACTGGCGAAATGTAACAGGTTTTATTCTGATGGTTCCTTGCAGTCCAGTCTGGTTCTGTCCCCTTGGTGTGTGAAGGGGACTCCCTACACAAATGTCCACCATTTGCTTGAATGAAGGACAATGCAATCCCCAAAGACGTCCTCCACTTATCGAAGGATAAGCTTTTCCTTCAGATGGATAACGTTCCAGGAGACTGCGAGGGAGTGAAAAAGGACAGCACTTTGTCTTTCTTCTGTAGCAGTATTTCCCTCATCCTCTCATCTCTCCCTGTCCTCCGTGTCCCTCGCTTTATCTCTGTCCACTTGATAACAGCTCAGCTAAGATGGGACTGCTCTCAGGGAGGCATCAGATCAGTGAGGATTGTGTTACTGAGTCAGGCTTAATCCAGCTTGATCCTCTGAATTCACATTCACAACAAAAACTGGCAACGGATTAGAGCTGCTGAACAGAACATCTGATCAATTCAAGCTTGATCAGTCCCGACCAGTCCTGACTGATCAATACAGGCTTTATCAGTACTGACTGATCAATACAGGCTTGATCAGACCTGACTGATCAATACAGGCTTGATCAGTCCTGACTGATCAATACAGGCTTTATCAGTACTGACTGATCAATACAGGCTTGATCCGGGCCTGACTGATCAGCTGAGCTTGATCAGTCTGACGCTGATCAATACGGGCTTGATCGGGCCTGACTGATCAATACAGGCTTGATCAGTCCTGACTGATCAATACAGGCTTGATTTTTAATCCTCCCTCTTTTCTCTCCTCATTTTTCTCGCTTTACCCTTTTCTTTCTTACTCTCTCATTTTCTGTCCATCCCTACAAACCCAGCAGTGGATGACTCTGGATGTGTGTGTGTGAGTGTGTGTGTGTGTGTGTGTGTGTGTGTGTGTGTGTGTGAACCACCTGGTGCAGCCTATCTCTGAATCAGACCCACTTCCCTCTCTGCATCTCTCTCTGTCTCTCTCTCTGTATCTCTCTCTCTCTCTCTCTCTCTGTATCTCTCTCTCTGTGTCTCTCTCAGAGTGCAGGCTGTCTGGACAGGATGTTTTTTCTTTTTGTTCTTCATTTTTTCACTCTTGTTTTTCTTGTTTGTTTCACTCTGTGAGGGTACAGTTCAGGTTGTTAGTGTGATTTAGGATTTTAGGACTGGTTGGCCCCTCTCTCTGTCTCTCTCTCTCTCTCTCTCTCTCTCTCTCTCTGTCTCTCTCTCTCGCTCTCTCTGTCTGTCTCTCTCTCTCTCTCTCTCTCTCTCTCTGTCTCTCTCTACTCTCTCTCTCTCTCTGTCTCTCTCTCTCCTCTCACTCTCCTCTGTCTCTCTCTCTCTCTCGCTCTCTCTCTCTCTCTCTCTCTCTCTCTCTCTCTCTATCTCTCTCTCTCACTCTCTCTCTCGCTCTCTGTCTGTCTCTTTTGCTCTGTCTGTCTTTCTCTCTGTCTCATTTCTCTCTCTATATATATATATCTGTCTTTCTCTCTCTATCTGTCTTTCTCTCTTTGTCTTTCTCTCTCTCTCTCTCTCTCTCTCCCTCTCTGTCTCTCTCTCTCTCTATCTCTGTCGGTCTCTCTCTCTCTCTCTCTCTGTCTTTCTCTCTCTGTCGCTCTCTCTTTCTGTGTGTCTCTCTCTCTCTCTCTGTCTGTCGCTCTCTCTCTCTCTCTCTCTCTCTCTCTCTCTCTGTCTGTCTGTCTCTCTTTCTCTCTATCTCTGTCTTTCTCTCTCTCTCTGTCTCTCTCTCTCTCTGTCTCTCTCTCTATCTCTGTCTTTCTCTCTCTCTGTCTGTCTGTCTCTCTTTCTCTCTATCTCTGTCTTTCTCTCTCTCTGTCTGTCTCCCTCTCTCTCTCTCTCTGGCTCTCTCTCTTCCTGTCCACAACCTCTTGGTTTACAACTGACTGTCCAACCCATGATCTACAAGCACCCCACCATCTAACGATGGGTTCCTCAATGTTCTTCCACCTGCAAGGCCACTTTTCACAATTCACCGTTTGGGCAGCTTGTGAAGTGAAAATGAAAGTGAATTTTAGTCACTGTGAACCACAACGAAATACATCCTGTATTTAACCCACACACACCGTCAAGTAGGGGGCAGACACATCCAGCACCCGGGCAGCAATGATGGGGACGGTACCTTGCTTAAGGGAACCTAACTTACTGGTCCGAGACTCATGATTGATCCTAGGGCCTGGTCCCTAGTCCACCACTGCCTGTCTCAAGTTACCTGTCAGGAGACAGGGTTAGGAGGTTGGGATGGTGGAAGACATTTCCATCATTTATCAGATGCCCTTCTCCAGAAGGATGTACAGGCTCAGGGGCACACATGGTGCTGAAGAGCCAGACTTGAACCCATAACCTCATGGTCCACAGATGAATATCACTAGTCACCATCCCTGGAGATGTGCTCAGAAAATCTCAGAGAATAAAGCGACAATCAACAGCGGACATCAGAGCGAGCTCCAGGATTGGCTGAAAACTGTGATATGTTCACTCTAAACGAATCTGATTCCGACGTGTCTTCTCACTCTCTGCCTTGAGGATCAAACAAAACTGACACTCTGAGAGTGATCACAAGCTTGATGGAGAGCACAAAAGCTGCTTGCAAGGTGGCGCACAGATTTGAACGGTTGGATCAGCTGGAGCTCCAAGCTGCCTCATGCAAGAGGCTGGCACAGATAATCAAAAGGCAGGAACTTTCTGGAACTTCTTAACCAGCCTCGAAAATAAAAAAAAGATAAACTAGGGCAGCTGTAAGAAACTATATCTTCAGCAAGACTCCATCCATCATAATGTTTTTAGGACCTGCTAGACCTCAAAGTTCTCCCTCTTCTCCTCTTTTCTGGAAGCTCCATCTTCAACATCCTGATATTCTCCTCGTCTCTCCTCTGATTAGATACTCCTTCCTATTCCTGTCCATCCTCATCAATGCAAATCTTAAACACTGTCACCAGACCATATAACATTGCTGGTCTCACTACCAGAGTAGTCGAAGGACAGGGTAACTAGAGACGACACAGATGTATGTGAGAAGAAGGTGATTGACAAGGGGCAGGGACACAAACAGGACACTGGTGATAACATAAGAGCAGGGCAAAGGTGGGACAAAGGAGGGGATAGAAACCTACACCGATTTTGTAGGGTAAATGGGTCCAGCAGGACACATAAACGATTGTCTTCGAGAGACTGGACTTTCATCCAGGGTTTGAAGAGCATTTTGGGGTTGTTTTCATGCAACTAAGCAAATTTTACAGCTTTGCTTTTGGCAAGGGACCATGTCCTCACCACAGATGTGACCTCATCTATGAAGAACTGGAACTGGAATAGCAATGCTCCAGAAGATTCCAAAGGAAATGAAATGGAAAATCAAGTGAAGGTGTGGAGAATCTTCAGAACGCTTTATCAGTCAATGGTGCCGTGGCTTAGTAAACAGGAGATCCTGGGTTCGAATCTCGTCAGCACCTGGGGGCAGCGGTGGCCTCGTGTTTAGAAACTAGACCCCAGGAGTGAAAGGTTGTTGAGTTTGAATCCTGGACCTGCATGCTGCTCTAGAGCAAGGTACCGTCCCCATTAGAAGTTTTGTTGAAGTTCACTGCATGCTGTCCTGTGTGCTCACAATAGCAAGTAGTCACTTTCACTTCACTTTCAAAATGACTGAACATGCCTTCTGACCCTGTGGAGATCCACAGATAAGCAGTTAAGTTTAATGGCGGGCTTTACAGCAGCGACTCGAAAATCTGCTGATCCTTTGAGATTGGTGGAAGTGAGTGGGGGCATTGAGAATGGAAAGCATTGGGATTGAACGGAGTCTTTCTAGCCAATCGCTGGTCACGACTAACTGGAAGTCCTTCCTGATAGCCTCTCTAAAGGGCGGTTACCTTAAGGAGGCAGGAAAACAGTTCAGACTCTGTCGACTCTGCTTTATTTGACCTTTATTTAACCAGGCGAGAGACCAGGAGTAAAATTTTATTTACACTGCCGGCTGGGCAGAAGAAAAACTGGACCCTGTTGACTGTTGAAAAGAGGTGACCTCCATGAAATCAAGAAGGGGTGATCTGTCTTCTTGCTCTGCTGTGCTGTGACAGTCAAACGGGGGAAGGTAGTGGGAGGGCTCATCAATCCTGATCAAACCTGCAGTGTGCCCAACAGTTCTATTTCTGGTAATATGGTTTTGGCTTTTCAAGACTATTGAGCTTTGGAATTTGATATCTCTGGGTGAAGAAAACGCTTTCGACAGGGTTGAGCATGAATATTTATGGAAGGCAGCTCTGGCAGCTTAGGGTTTCTCATCACCAAGATAAGGTCTCCGTATTTTGACGCCGAGCGTGTTCTGAAAATGCCCCCTTTAGGGTTCGGAGTGGGATAAGGCCGGCGTGTTGTTAGTCTGGTCTGCTAGAATCTGATTGGCCGATAGTGTTATTACACTGTTAATAAAATCAGGCCGTTGTTGAACATGTGATCAGCAGAGCTTTTTACTTTTCGTAAAGGATAGTCGACCAGAACTAAAGTGTGCCTCTGTTGTGCAAAAGGCAAGAAGAGGTTTCAAGCACCTGTGTGAGTTCATTCAGTGACAGGCTTCTTGAAGAACCTTAAAGGGCTCTTTTAGTAGGTTCCTACATGATCTGTCTCTTATATGTAACAATAAGGTGGCACCCTTTCATAGATTAGCACTCAAATCTTCCTCTGGGTTTTCCGCCCAGCTTTCAAGCTGTATTCATGGACTTTTTCTGGACCACGTAAAATTGTTTTCCTCAGAGCGTGTTGCAAGACAGGGAACTGGGCCTTGGACATCTATCAAGCCTGGTTTCAGTTTTCTGTCCCCAGTTAATAGGGAGACTTCTTACGGGGCAGAATTTTTAACAGGGAAGGCTGATGGCCTCTGATCCATGAATTTTAGTTTCATTGCTTTATTTTGGACTCTTTCAAGCAGGTTTTGTATGATTCAACAGCAGGGGAGCTCAGCTTCTCCACTCTGGACCCTGGACATACACTGGTACACAAAGCAGGTACATTTTTGGTTCCTCAAGGTACAAACTTTGCAAATGTTCCCTCAAAGATTCAACATAGCCCTTGAGTTCCAGTTTTGTACCTGTTTGTCCCAGGAAAAAGGTGGAGATCTTTTACTTTTTTATGATGTTTCAAAGGAGAGCAGTAAAATGGAAAGTCTGGAGAGGGGACAGGGTGTATAGAGTAAGTCCACCTTTAAAAAAAAAATCAACTGACCACATCCATGTCTACTCTCTCCAAACTCTCCCTCTAATGTACTTGTTCTTAATCATCTCCGTCCTTGTCAATCACAACACAAATCTCAGCATCCTTGGCGCCTGCAGCCGAACATAGCTGGAAATGTGTTCCATAGCTAAAGGTATGGGACCACCACAAGGATGGCTGAACTTCCACCGAAGTCATAGCCAAGCACCTTTTTGATGCAGATCCAGTGGTTTAAAGAGGTCTAGAGGTTTTGTGTCGGCTGCTAAATAAGTGGAACTTGGTTTTCTTTTCAAGGCTGAACCTCAAGCCTGGTCTTGGAGAATCTGAAGGTCAGGTCCTGTGGATTTGTGCTCAGGTGAGTTTTTTCTTATTTTGTCTTGAACAGAGCCATAATGTAAGATATGATACATCTTGGAGGTGGTGGTGGTCTAGTGGTAGGACACAAGCCTATGGACCAAAAGGTTGTCGGCACAAGTCCTCCCTCCAACACATCATCACTGGGCTCCTGCCCCAAACCCTGAACCCCAGGTTACTCCAGGAAGACCGTCCCTGTAATTAAGAAATGGAAGTTGCTCTGGATCTTCTAATGATGTAAATGTTCACTTTGCTGACCTAAACTTGCTTCAGCAGGCAGTATTAGGTCTGCACTGGGAGTTCATTATAAACCACCACTAGAAAAGTCTCCATGTGATTGGACGAACCTACGGTGACCTGCAGAGAGGAAACTATAGATGGCATGTCGCCTGCTTGAGCTATGGTTTCTGTTTTCAATCCAGCTGTGGCTCATGAATGGCTATATTTTTTTCTGTTTTCCTTTGTATTTTGGGTTATAATTATTCTCAGAAATGTGCTGTTCAGTCTTAAAGTCCTGGATACTTTTGATAAAAAATGGATGAAAAACCTCTGCTTTATAGAGGATGATGAACTCTGGTTTGGACTGATATTTTTAAAAATGTTTTATGGTTTTCTTGTTTTGAGCAGGAAGTCATTTCTGCCATTTTTTCTCTCCCTTTTAGCTCTGATTTTGATGGTACATTAGTGGTTAGAGGACTTTTTAAATGGAACAGCACAAGAGCTCAGGGGCTGTTAGCGTGCAGGTGAACAAAGGAGGTTATGTTTCTATGCAGCATTGAAAGAGGAAGGTGAGTGGAGCTGTAGAAGCTGTGAGGAGATTCGGTCGAGAGTGCGGTTATTGCTGGCGAGGAAGATCTTCCCACGAGGAGACTCATAGACAGTGTGAGGTTTGTTTGGTGGTGGTTTTGGTTTGGAGTGACTACGTCCAATATTTCTTTGATGTTGCTTTTGGTCTAGGGGTAGGACATTCGCGTATGGACCAGGAGGTTAAAATCCCACTTCCAGTAACACCAGCATTAAGTGAAAGGGACTATTTGTCATTGTGAACACAGTGAACCACATCAAAATACATCCTATGTGTTTAACCTACCCACGTAGGGGGCAGCCATATCCAGCACCCAGGGAGCAGTGATGGGGACGGTAGCTTGATCAAGGGTGCCTCAGAACAACCCAGTGGTTAAACCCACGATCTTCTGATTAGGGGCCTCGTCCCTAAACACTACACCAGCATTTTGGTTTGGTTTGTTTCTTTGTTTGTTTATGCTACTTTTAATAATGTCTGTTGTGTTGGATTACAGCTTTTGTCGCCTGTTTACTGTCCTGATTGATTGATTTATATCATCGTTCTTATCTGCTAATTTATTTTCTTTCTTTCCTCCCCCACCATCCTAAATGTTTTCAACACTCGTCAGGTTGACACTGGAGATAAGAACTTGTTCTTAATAACTTAGCTGCTCAAATAGATATAAATATAATATAAACATAAGATACTACAGCTGAAAGTCAGTGAGGACTGGAGGACTTGACAGAAGCTTAAATGGGACAAGGTGAGGAGGCCGGAGGTTCTGATACTGTCTGCGATGTCTGAATGTCTGTTCAGACAGATGGGGTTGTTTATTCCACACACTTCGGAGACTCACTCAGGGTAAGAGGAATGTGTCTCTGGTGACTCGTTTCCCTGATAAGCTGAAAGAGTGAACAACTTTTGGTCTAATCTAGAACATCATGCAAGGAGCCTTTGTCCTTTTCTTGGTGCGGGTCTTTGTGAACACGTTCTTCAAATATAAATGGTGCAAGGGCTGGGCTTGAAAGTGATCCGCTAAAGAGTGACGTGAAAGTGAACCAAAACCATCCTCTGTATTTGTCCAGCATCGATCCAGCAGGGCAGGCTGTCCAGCACCCAGGGAGCAGTGATGAGGACTTTACCTTGATCAAGGGACCTTCAGAACAACCTATTGGTCCAGAACTCACAACCTAGGGCCTAGACCCTAAACACTAGAACACCGCTGCCCAATGCTACAAGATCACGCACAGGCAAATGTGCAGCAAGGACCAGCCATATGAGCACCTGGGGAGCATTGATGGGGACAGTACCTTCCTCAAGGGATCTCTGGGCAGCATACTGGTCTGGGATTTGAACCTTCTGAACAACACTAAGGCTCTGCTGTTCTAAGGGCGTGGACAGACAAGCTGTGTAGCTGGGACCAGCCATATATACAGCATCCAGGGAACAGGGATGGGGACAGTACCTTGCTCAAGGGTACCTCAGGGTAACTGACTGGACCTGAACCCACAACCTTCCGATTAGTCCATGATCACTTGTCCATCGCTGCCAATCACTCAGTGTGAATGTTATTGGTATGAGAAACACTGTGATGATAATAAGGCAGTAGAGGTGGAGATGGACTGGAAGGATGGATGGTTTAAAGCCTTGGGACTAAATATAGTGCAAGAGGTGCATAAGCAGACACATGGAGAACATGGAGAACAAAGACACATGGAGAACATGTCCAATCCACACAGAAAGAACCCAGACTGGACTCAAACCCACAACCTTCCACCTGGGAGTCAACACGGAGAAGCCTCATCTTGGGGTGGCAGTGGTCTAGTGGTGAGTACTTGCCTATGGGTCTGGCTCAAGGGTTCCAGGTTAGAATCCCACCTCTAGCACTACCACTGGGTCCCTAAGGCAGACCCTTAACCCTGAGTGTCTCCAGGAGGACTGTCCCTGTAATTAGGACATGGAAGACGCTCTGGATAAGAGCGTCTGATAAATGCCGTAAATGTAAATGTGTTATTATTCCTTTAAATTTTCAATGTCACTAAGCATGTCAATTGAACAGTCCCCACAACGCTTTATCAGCCAGACGCCATGTCCCTTCAGAGTCCAACAGTGTTGCACTTGTGCCTCATTTGCATTTGGGACAAAACATGCAGCGGAGGTTGTATTAAAACTATGTGCTACGTAGCGTCTGAGAAGGACCTTTTGGTGAAGGAAGAATGCGATCATTGTCTTGTCCTGTTTGCATAGGTGCCTGCTGTTTCTGCACAGGGTGTGTTTTGACAATGATTAATTTGCTTATTTTCCTCAATTCTGTAACTAAATCATGTCAAAATGACTGTATTAAATTATACTTTTTTGCACTATTATAAGGAATAACTCTCCAATGTGTAAACATAAAAAACCTGCGATAGTAAGTCATTTTGACATAATTTATTAGTTGGAGTCAAACATCATGAAAACAAATATTAATTAAGATGAAGAGCATTGAGGGTCTTCCAAATGAGGAAAAGGAGGAGGAACAAACCCTAACAACAGGCTGCGTGCGAGAATCAGCTACAAGCTCAGAAGTATCTAGACTGAGATGTTAAAAGAGCTCTTTAATTGCCGTAGAAAAGCACTGACTTGAGGTCAGTGGGTTGGAGAGGTATAAAGCCTCCCAAAGTTGGACTGCTGAGTCCTCTGAAGTCATGGAGGTCAGGGAGAGTTTCTTTGTGATCCAGAACATTCAGTATCACAACCTGATGTCACTTATGCTCTCACAACTACATTCAACATCCTCACAGCAATGTTCCAGCCATCTTGTATATTAGTGCTTAATGTGGTGTTTATACACTAATATCTCCTATTCTAGTGCATATTGAGTGTTTGTGTGTTAATATAATATCTCCTATTCTAGTGTATATTAGTGTTTATTGTGTTTATACTGCTAATATCTCCTATTCTAGTGTATATTAGTGTTTATTGTGTTTATACACTAATATCTCCCTATTATTCTAGTGTATATTAGTGTTTGTGTGGTGTTTATACACTAATATCTCTATTCTAGTATATTAGTGTTGTGTGTTTTATACACCTAATATCTCCTATTCTAGTGTATATTAGTGTTTATTGTAGTGTTTATACACTATTATCTCCTATTCTAGTGTATATTAGTATTTATTGTGTTTATACACTAATATCTCCTATTCTAGTGTATATTAGTGTTTATTTTGTTTATACACTAATATCTCCTATTCTAGTGTATATTAGTGTTTATTGTAGTGTTTATACACTAATATCTCCCTATTCTAGTGTATATTAGTGTTTGTGTGTTTATACACTATGTCTCTATTCTAGTGTATATTATTGTTTATTGTGTTTATACACTAATATCTCCTATTCTAGTGTATATTAGTGTTTATTGTGGTGTTTATAATATGTCCTATTCTAGTGTATATTAGTGTTTATTGTGTTTATACACTAATATCTCCTATTCTAGTAATATTGAGTGTTTATTGTGGTGTTTATACACTAATATCTCCTATTCCTAGTGTATATTAGTGTTTATTGTAGTGTTTATACACTAATATCTCCTATTCTAGTGTATATTAGTGTTTATTGTGGTGTTTACTTTTCTTATCTCCTATTCTAGTGTATATTAGTGTTTGTGTGTTTATACTAATATCTCCTATTCTAGTGTATATTGAGTGTTTATTTGTGGTGTTTTATACATAATATCTCTATTCTAGTGTATATTAGTGTTTATTGTGTTTATACACTAATATCTCTATTCTAGTGTATATTAGTGTTTATTGTTTATGCACTGTATCTCTATTCTAGTGTATATTAGTGTTTATTGTGGTGTTTATACACTAATATCTCTATTCTAGTGTATATTAGTGTTTATTGTGTTTATACACTAATATCTCCTATTCTAGTGTATATTAGTGTTTATTGTGTTTATACACTAATATCTCCTATTCTAGTGTATAGTGTTTGTTGTGTTTATACCTGTATCTCCTATTCTGTATATATTAGTGTTTATTGTGGTGTTTTATACACTAATATCTCCTATTCTAGTGTATATTAGTGTTTGTGTGTTTATACACTGTATCTCTATTCTAGTGTATATTAGTGTTTATTGTGGTGTTTATACACTAATATCTCTATTCTAGTGTATATTAGGTGTTTGTTGTAGTGTTTATACACTAATATCTCCTATTCTAGTGTATATTAGTGTTTATTGTAATTGTTTATACACTAATATCTCCCTACAGATGTATATTAGTGTTTATTGTGTTTATACACTAATATCTCCTATTCTAGTGTATATTAGTGTTTATTGTGGTGTTTATACACTAATATCTCCTATTCTAGTGTATATTAGTGTTTATTGTGTTCCCTATGCACTAATATCTCCTATTCTAGTGTATATATTAGTGTTTATTGTGTTTATACACTAATATCTCTATTCTAGTGTATATTAGTGTTTATTGTGGTGTTTATACACTAATATCTCCTATTCTAATTAATATATTAGTGTTTGTGTGTTTATACTAATATCTCTATTCTAGTGTATATTAGTGTTTATTGTGGTGTTTATACACTAATGTCTCCTATTCTAGTGTATATTAGTGTTTATTGTGGTGTTTATACACTAATATCTCCTATTCTAGTGTATATTAGTGTTTATTGTGTTTATACACTAATATCTCCTATTCTAGTGTATATTAGTGTTTATTGTGTTTATACATTAATATCTCCTATTCTAGTGTATATTAGTGTTTATTGTGGTGTTTATACACTAATATCTCCTATTCTAGTGTATATTAGTGCTTATATTGTTTATACACTAATATCTCTATTCTAGTGTATATTAGTGTTTATTGTAATTGTTTATACACTAATATCTCCTATTCTAGTGTATATTAGTGTTTATTGTGTTTTTACACTAATATCTCCTATTCTAGTGTATATTAGTGTTTATTGTGTTTTATACACTATCCTATTCTAGTGTATATTAGTGTTTGTGTGATTGTTTTATACACTAATATATCTCCTATTCTAGTGTATATTAGTGTTTGTGTGTTTATACACTATTATCTCTATTCGTGTATATTAGTGTTTGTGTGGTGTTTATACACTAATATCTCCTATTCTAGTGTATATTAGTGTTTATTGTGTTTATACTCTAATATCTCCTATTCTAGTGTATATTAGTGTTTATTGTGTTTATACTAATATCTCCTATTCTAGTGTATATTAGTGTTTATTGTGTTTATACACTAATATCTCTATTCTAGTGTATATTAGTGTTTATTGTGGTGTTTATACACTAATATCTCCTATTCTAGTGTATATTAGTGTTTATTGTGTTTATACACTAATATCTCCATTCTAGTGTATATTAGTGTTTATTGTGGTGTTTATACACTAATATCTCCTATTCTAGTGTATATTAGTGTTTATTGTAGTGTTTATGCACTAATATCTCCTATTCTAGTGTATATTAGTGATTATTGTAGTGTTTATACACTAATAGCTCCTATTCTAGTGTATATTAGTGTTTATTGTAGTGTTTATACACTAATATCTCCTATTCTAGTGTATATTAGTGTTCATTGTAGTGTTTATACACTAATATCTCCTATTCTAGTGTATATTAGTGTTTATTGTGTTTATACACTAATATCTCCTATTCTAGTGTATATTAGTGTTTATTATTATTTGTATACACTAATATCTCCTATTCTAGTGTATATTGAGTGTTTGTTGAATGTTTATACACTAATCTCACTATTCTAGTGTATATTGAGTGTTTTATTGTGTTTATACACTAATATCTCTATTCTAGTGTATATTAGTGTTTATTAGTGTTTATACACTAATCTCCCTGTTCTAGTGTATATTAGTGTTTATTGTGTTTATACACTAATATCTCCTATTCTAGTGTATATTAGTGTTTATTGTGTTTATACACTAATATCTCCTATTCTAGTGTATATTAGTGTTTATTGTGTTTATACACTAATATCTCCTATTCTAGTGTATATTAGTGTGGTGTTATACACTAATATCTCTATTCTAGTGTATATTAGTGTTTATTGTGTTTATACACTAATATCTCCTATTCTAGTGTATATTAGTGTTTATTGTGGTGTTTATACACTAATATCTCCTATTCTAGTGTATATTAGTGTTTATTGTGTTTATACACTAATATCTCCTATTCTAGTGTATATTAGTGTTTATTGTGGTGTTTATACACTAATATCTCCTATTCTAGTGTATATTAGTGTTTATTGTGAGGTGTTTATACACTAATATCTCCTATTCTAGTGTATATTAGTGTTTATTGTAGTGTTTATACACTAATATCTCCTATTCTAGTGTATATTAGTGTTTATTGTGGTGTTTATACACTAATCTCCTATTCTAGTGTATATTGTGTTTATTGTGTTTATACACTAATATCTCCTATTCTAGTGTATATTAGTGTTTGTGTGTTTATACACTAATATCTCCTATTCTAGTGTATATTAGTGTTTATTGTGTTTATGCACTAATATCTCCTATTCTAGTGTATATTAGTGTTTATTGTGGTGTTTATACACTAATATCTCCTATTCTAGTGTATATTGAGTGTTTGTGTGTTTATGCACTAATATCTCCTATTCTAGTGTATATTAGTGTTTGTGTGGTGTTTATACACTAATATCTCCTATTCTAGTGTATATTA
The DNA here is from genome assembly GCA_017165825.1 of Hepsetus odoe. Taxonomy (NCBI): domain Eukaryota; kingdom Metazoa; phylum Chordata; class Actinopteri; order Characiformes; family Hepsetidae; genus Hepsetus; species Hepsetus odoe. The sequence continues at coordinate 20,974 of JABMDN010000139.1, forward strand.
GTGTTTATTGTGTTTATACACTAATATCTCCTATTCTAGTGTATATTAGTGTTTATTGTGGTGTTTATACACTAATATCTCCTATTCTAGTATATATTAGTGTTTATTGTGGTGTTTATACACTAATATCTCCTATTCTAGTGTATATTAGTGTTTATTGTGTTTATACACTAATGTCTCCTATTCTAGTGTATATTAGTGTTTATTGTGTTTATACACTAATATCTCCTATTCTAGTGTATATTAGTGTTTATTGTGTTTATACACTATTATCTCTATTACAGTATTATATTAGTGTTTATTGTGGTGTTTATACACTAATATCTCTATTCAGTGTATATTAGTGTTTATTGTGTTTTATGCACTATTGTCTCCCTATTCTAGTGTATAGTAGTGTTTATTGTGTTTATACATTGTATCTCTATTCTAGTGTATATTAGTGTTTATTGTGTTTGTTTTATACTGCACAATATCTCCTATTCTATATTAGTGTTTATTGTGTTTATACACTAATATCTCCTATTCTAGTGTATATTAGTGTTTATTGTGAATTTTTATACTAATATCTCCTATTCTAGTGTATATTAGTGTTTTATTGTGTTTATACACTAATATCTCTATTCTAGTGTATATTTAGTGTTTGTGTGGTGTTTATACACTAATATCTCCTATTCTGAGTGTATATTGTAGTGTTTGTGTAGTGTTTATGCACTAATATCTCCTATTCTAGTGTATGTTAGTGTTTGTGTAGTGTTTATACACTGTCTCTCTATTCTAGTGTATATTAGTGTTTATTGTAATTGTTTATACATAATATCTCCTATTCTAGTGTATATTAAGTGTTCATTGTAGTGTTTATACACTAATATCTCCTATTCTAGTGTATATTAGTGTTTAGTGTGTTTATACACTAATATCTCCTATTCTAGTGTATATTAGTGTTTATTGTATTTATACACTAATATCTCCTATTCTAGTGTATATTAGTGTTTATTGTAGTGTTTATACACTAATATCTCCTATTCTGATGTATATTAGTGTTTATTGTGTTTATACACTATGTCTCCTATTCTAGTGTATATTAGTGTTTATTTGTAGTGTTTATACACTAATCTCTATTCTAGTGTATATTAGCAGTGTTTATTGTGTTTTATACTAATATCTCCTATTCTAGTGTATATTAGTGTTTATTGTTTATACACTAATATCTCTATTCTAGTGTCTTAGTGTTTATTAATGTTTATACACTAATATCTCCTATTCTAGTGTATATTAGTGTTTATTGTGGTGTTTATACACTAATATCTCTATTCTAGTGTATATTAGTGTTTATTGTGTTTATACACTAATATCTCCTATTCTAGTGTATATTAGTGTTTATTGTGGTGATTTATACACTTCATATCTCTATTCCCTGAGTGTATATTAAGTGTTTGTGTGTTTATACATAATATCCTATTCTAGTGTATATTAATTGTTTGTGTAGTGTTTATACACTATTATCTCCTATTCTAGTGTATATTAGTGTTTATTGTGTTTATACACTAATATCTCCTATTCTAGTGTATATTAGTGTTTATTGTAGTGTTTATACACTAATATCTCCTATTCTAGTGTATATTAGTGTTTATTGTAGTGTTTATACACTAATATCTCCTATTCTAGTGTATAGTAGTGTTTATTGTGTTTTATACTAATATCTCCTATTCTAGTAATATTAGTGTTTATTGCATTTATACACACTAATATCTCCTATTCTAGTATATATTAGTGTTTTATTATTACATTTATGCACTAATATCTCCTATTCTAGTGTATATTAGTGTTTATTGTAGTGTTTATACACTAATATCTCCTATTCTAGTGTATATTAGATTTATTGTGTTTATACACTAATATCTCCTATTCTATTGTATATTATTGTTTAGTGTGGGGTTTATACACTAATATCTCCTATTCTAGTGTATATTAGTGTTTATTGTAGTGTTTATACACTAATATCTCCTGTTCGAGTGTATATTAGTGTTTTATTGTGGTGTTTTATACACTGTATCTCTATTCTAATTGTATATTAGTATTTATTGTGTTTATACACTAATATACTCCTATTCTAATTAATATATTAGTGTTTGTGTAGTGTTTATACACCTTTAATATCTCTATTCTAGTGTATATTGAGTGTTTATTGTAGTGTTTATACTAATATCTCTATTCTAGTGTATATTAGTGTTTATTGTGAATTGTTTTATACACTAATATCTTTCTATTCTAGTGTATATTAAGTGTTTATTGTGTTTATACACTATCATCTCTATTCTAGTGTATATTAGTGTTTGTGTGGTGTTTATACACTGTCTCTCCTATTCTAGTGTATATTAGTGTTTATTGTGGTGTTTTATACACTGTATCTCTATTCTAGTGTATATTAGTGTTTATTGTGTTTATACACTGTATCTCTATTCTAGTGTATATTAGTGTTTGTGTGTTTATACACTAATATCTCCTATTCTGTGTATATTGTGCTGTATTGTTTCTGCACTAATATCTCCTATTCTAGTGTATATTAGTGTTTATTGTGGTGTTTATACACTATATCTCCTATTCCTGTGTATATTAGTGTTTATTGTAGTGTTTATACACTAATATCTCCTATTCTAGTGTATATTAGTGTTTTTTGTGGTGTTTTATACATTAATATCTCTATTCTAGTGTATATTAGTGTTTATTGTGGTGTTTGCACTAATATACCTCTTCTAGTGTATATTAGTGTTTGTGTGTTTATACACTAATATCTCTATTCTAGTGTATATTAGTGTTTTTATTGTGTTTATACTGTATCTCCTATTCTAGTGTATATTAGTGTTTATTGTAGTGTTTATACACTAATATCTCCTATTCTAGTGTATATTAGTGTTTATTGTGGTGTTTATGCACTAATATCTCTTATTCTAGTGTATATTAGTGTTTATTGTGTTTATACACTAATATCTCCCATTCTAGTGTATATTAGTGTTTATTGTGTTTATTCTGCTAATATCTCTATTCTAGTGTATATTAGTGTTTATTGTGTTTATACACTAATATCTCTATTCTAGTGTATATTAGTGTTTGTGTGGTGTTTTATACACTATCTCCTATTCTAGTATATATTAAAATTGTTTGTGTGTTTGCCACTAATATCTTATTCTAGTGTATATTGGTGTTTATTGTGAATTATACTCAACTATCTCCTATTCTAGTGTATATTAGTGTTTATTGTAGATGTTTATACACTAATATCTCCTATTCTAGTGTATATTCATTTATTGTAGTGTTTATACACTAATATCTCCTATTCTAGTGTATATTAGTGTTCATTGTAGTGTTTATACACTATTATCTCCTATTCTAGTGTATATTAGTGTTTATTGTAGTGTTTATACACTAATATCTCCTATTCTAGTGTATATTAGTGTTTGTTGTAGTGTTTATACACTAATATCTCCTATTTTAGTGTATATTAATTTTATTATTACTCACACACTAATATCTCCTATTCAGTGTATGTGAGTGTTTATTGTGAGTGTTTATACACTAATATCTCCTATTCTACTCTATATTACTCTTTATTCTCTTTATACACTAATATCTCCTATTCTAGTAAATTGTTTATTATTTACCACACTAATATCTCTATTCTAGTATATTAGTATTTATTGTGTTTATACACTAATATCTCCTATTCTAGTGTATATTAGTGTTTATTGTAGTGTTTATACACTAATCTCCTATTCTAGTGTATATTAGTGTTTATTGTGTTTATACACTAGTATCTCCTATTCTAGTGTATATTAGTGTTTATTGTAGTGTTTATACACTTTAATCTCTATTCTAGTGTAACTATTAGTGTTTATTGTGTTTATACACTAATATCTCTATTAGTGTATATTAGTGTTTATTGTGGTGTTTGTACTTTGTATCTCTATTCTAGTGTATATTGAGTGTTGTGTGTTTATACACTATTATCTCCTATTCCAGTGTATATTAGTGTTTATTGTGTTTGCCGTGTATCTCCTATTCTAGTGTATATTAGTGTTTATTGTAGTGTTTATACACTAATGTCTCTATTCTAGTGTATATTAGTGTTTATTATTATTTATACACTAATATCTCCTATTCATTATATGTAGTGTTTTGTGTGAAATTGTTTATACACTGTCTCTCTATTCTAGTGTATATTAGTGTTTATTATTGTTTATACACTTATATCTCTATTCTAGTGTATATTAGTGTTTATTGTGTTTATACACTAACCTCTACTATTCTAGTGTATGGTATTTGTGTAGTGTTTATCTTTAATATCTCCTATTCTAGTGTATATTAGTGTTTATTGTGTTTATACACTAATATCTCCTATTCTAGTGTATATTAGTGTTTATTGTAGTGTTTATACACTAATCTCCTATTCTAGTGTATATTAGTGTTTATTGTAGTGTTTATACACTAATATCTCTATTCTAGTGTATATTGAGTGTTTGTGTGTTTATACACTATCTCCTATTCTGTGTATATTAGTGTTTATTGTGTTTTATACACTAATATCTCCTATTCTAGTGTATATTAGTGTTTATTGTAGTGTTTTTATACACTAATATCTCTATTCATTGTATATTAGTGTTTATTGTGTTTATACACTAGTAATATCTCCTATTCTAGTGTATATTGAGTGTTTGTTGTGGGGTTTGCTTGTATCTCTATTCTAGTGTATATTAGTGTTTATTGTGGTGTTCATACACTAATATCTCCTATTCTAGTGTATATTAGTGTTTATTGTGTTTAGACACTAATATCTCCTATTCTAGTGTATATTAGTGTTTATTATTGTTTATACACTAATATCTCCTATTCTAGTGTATATTAGTGTTTATTGTATTGTTTATACACTAATATCTCCTATTCTAGTGTATATTAGTGTTTGTGTAGTGTTTGCTTTAATATCTCCTATTCTAGTGTATGTGTAATTGTTTATTGTAATTGTTTATACACTAATATCTCTATTCTAGTGTATATTAGTGTTTATTGTGTTTTATACTAATATCTCTATTCTAGTGTATATTAGTATTTGTGTGTTGTTTTATACACACAATATCTCCCTATTCTAGTGTATAGTGTTTATTGTGGTGTTTATACACTAATATCTCTATTCTAGTGTATATTAATTGTTTGTTTATACACTAATATCTCTATTCTAGTGTATATTAGTGACATTGTGTTTTATGCACTAATATCTCCTATTCTAGTGTATATTAGTGTTTATTGTGTTTATACACTAATATACCCTATTCATAGTGTATATTAATTGTTTATTGTGGTCTGTTTGTATAATATCTCCTATTCTAGTGTATATTAGTGTTTTATTGTGTTTGTACACTTATGTCCTATTCTAGTGTATAGTAGTGTTTGTGTGTTTATACATTATATCTCCTATTCTAGTGTATAAGTAGTAGTGTTTATTGTGGTGTTTATACTAATATCTCCTATTCTAGTGTATATTAGTGTTTATTGTGTTTACTTTACCCTAATATCTCCTATTCCTGAGTGTATGTGGGTGTTTGTGTGTTTATACACTAATATCACCACTATTCTGAGTATTATATTAGTGTTTATTGTAGTGTTTATACACTAATATCTCCTTCTAGTGTATATTAGTGTTTGTTGTGGTGTTTTCTGCTAATATCTCTTATTCTAGTGTATATTAGTGTTTATTGTGTTTATACTCTAATATCTCCTATTCTAGTGTATATTAGTGTTTATTGTAGTGTTTATACACTAATATCTCTATTCTAGTGTATATTAGTGTTTACTGTATTGTTTATACACTAATATCTCCTATTCTAGTGTATATTAGTTTTTATTGTGGTGTTTATACACTAATATCTCCTATTCTAGTGTATATTAGTGTTTTTATTGTGTTTATACACTAATATCTCCCATTCTAGTGTATGTCAAGTGTTTGTGTAGAATTGTTTATACACTAATATCTCCTATTCTAGTGTATATTAGCATTTTATTGTAGTGTTTATACACTAATATCTCCTATTCTAGTGTATATTAGTGTTTAGTGTAGTGTTTATGCACTAATATCTCCTATTCTAGTGTATATTAGTGTTCATTGTAGTGTTTATACACTAATATCTCCTATTCTAGTGTATATTAGTGTTTATTGTAGTGTTTATACTCATATATTGTGCTATATTAGTGTTTCATTGTAGTGTTTATACACTAATATCTCCTATTCTAGTGTATATTAATTGTTTATTGTGTTTATACTAATATCTCTATTCTAGTGTATATTAGTGTTTATTGTGGTGTTTATACACTAATATCTCCTATTCTAGTGTATATTAGTGTTTTATTGTTTATACTAATATCTCCTATTCTAGTGTACTCTTAAGTGTTTATTGTGTTTATACACTAATATCTCCTATTCTAGTGTATATTAGTGTTTATTGTGTTTATACACTAATATCTCTATTCTAGTGTATATTAGTGTTTATTGTGTTTACACACTAATCTCCTATTCTAGTGTATATTAGTGTTTTATGTGGTGTTTATACACTAATATCTCCTGTCTAGTGTATATTAGTGTTTATTGTAGTGTTTATACACTCTCCTATTCTAAGTGTATATTAGTGTTTATTGTGTTTATACATAATATCTCCTATTCTAGTGTATGTGAGTGTTTAAATAGTGATGTTTATACACTAATATCTCCTATTCTATTGTATATTAGTGTTTATTATTGTTTATACACTAATATCTCCTATTCTAGTGTATATTAGTGTTTATTGTGGTGTTTATAATCTAATATCTCTATTCTGAGTGTATATTAGTGTTTATTGTAGTGTTTATACACTAATATCTCTATTCAGTGTATATTAGTGTTTGTGTGTTTATACACTAATATCTCTATTCTAGTGTATATTAGTGTTTTTGTGGTGTTTATACACTAATATCTCCTATTCTAGTGTATATTAGTGTTTATTGTGTTTATACACTTATATCTCCTATTCTAGTGTATAGTAGTGTTTATTGTGTTTATACACTAATATCTACTATTCTAGTGTATATTAGTGTTTATTGTGTTTTTACAATAATATATCCTATTCTAGTGTATATTAGTGTTTATTGTAGTGTTTATACATAATCCTATTCTAGTGTATTAATTATTTTATTGTGTTTATACACTAATATCTCTCCTATTCTAGTGTATATTAGTGTTTATTGTGGTGTTTATACACTGCTCCTCTCCTATTCTAGTGTATATTAGTGTTTTATTGTGTTTGCTCTACTTATATCTCCTATTCTAGTGTATATAGTTTTTTATTGTGTTTATACACTAATATCTCCTATTCTAATTGTATATTAGTGTTTATTGTGTTTATACACTAATATCTCCTATTCTAGTGTATATTAGTGTTTATTGTATTGTTTATACACTAATCTCTATTCTAGTGTATATTAGTGTTTATTGTGTTTATACACTATTGTCTCATTCTAGTGTATATTAGTGTTTATTGTGTTTATACACTAATCTCCTATTCTAGTGTATATTAGTGTTTATTGTGGTGTTTATACACTAATATCTCCTATTCTAGTGTATATTAGTGTTTTATTGTGGTGTTTATACACTAATATCTCCTATTCTAGTGTATATTAGTGTTTATTGTGTTTATAAACTAATATCTCTATTCAGTGTATATTAGTGTTTATTGTGTTTATAAATCTAATATCTCTATTCTAGTGTATATTAGTGTTGTGTAGTGAACATACACTAATATCTCCTATTCTAGTGTATATTAGTGTTTATTGTGTTTATACACTAATATCTCCTATTCTAGTGTATATTAGTGTTTATTGGTGTTTATGCTAATATCTCTATTCTAGTGTATATTAGTGTTTATTGTGTTTGCCACACTTATATCTCCCTACCAGTGTATATTAGTGTTTATTGTGTTTATACACTAATATCTCCTATTCTAGTGTATATTAGTGTTTGTGCTAGTGTTTATGCACTAATATCTCCTATTCTAGTGTATATTAGTGTTTATTGTGTTTTATACACTAATATCTCCTATTCTAGTGTATATTAGTGTTTATTGTGTTTATACACTAATATATCCTATTCTAGTGTATATTAGTGTTTATTGTAGTGTTTATACACTAATATCTCCTATTCTAGTGTATATTAGTGTTTATTGTAGTGTTTATGCACTAATATCTCCTATTCTAGTGTATATTAGTGTTTATTGTAGTGTTTATACACTAATATCTCCTATTCTAGTGTATATTAGTGTTTATTGTAGTGTTTATACACTAATATCTCTATTCTAGTGTATATTAGTGTTTATTGTGTTTATACACTAATATCTCTATTCAGTGTATATTGAGGTGTTTATTGTGTTTATACACTAATATCTCTATTCTAGTGTATATTAGTGTTTTGTGTGTTTATCGCTAATATCTCCTATTCTAAGTGTATATTAGTATTTTATTGTGAATTGTTTATACACTAATGTCTCCCTATTCTAGTGTATATTAGTGTTTGTGTGTTTATACACACAATATCTCCTATTCTAGTGTATATTAGTGTTTATTGTAGTGTTTATACACTAATATCTCCTATTCTAGTGTATATTAGTGTTTGTGTGTTTATACACTAATATCTCTATTCTAGTGTATATTAGTGTTTATTGTGGTGTTTATACACTAATATCTCTATTCTAGTGTATATTGGTGTTTGTGTGTTTATACACTAATATCTCCTATTCTAGTGTATATTAGTGTTTATTGTGTTTATACACTAATATCTCCTATTCTAGTGTATGAGTGTTTATTGTTTGTTTATACACTAATATCTCCTATTCTAGTGTATATTAGTGTTTATTGTAGTGTTTATACACTAATATCTCCTATTCTAGTGTATATTAGTGTTTATTGTGTTTATACACTAATATCTCCTATTCTAGTGTATTGTAGTGTTTATTGTTTTGTTTATACACTAATATCTCCTATTCTAGTGTATATTAGTGTTTATTGTAGTGTTTATACACTAATATCTCCTATTCTAGTGTATATTAGTGTTTTATTGTTTTATACACTAATATCTCCTATTCTAGTGTATTGTAGTGTTTATTGTTTTGTTTATACACTAATATCTCCTATTCTAGTGTATTTTAGTGTTTATTGTTTTGTTTATACACTAATATATAAACACTACAATAAACACTAATATACACTAGAATAGGAGATATTAGTGTATAAACTACAATAAACACTAATATACACTAAATAGGAGATATTAGTGTATAAACACCACAATAATTACTAATATACACTAGAATAGGAGGTATTAGTGTATAAACACAATAGCTACCTTAATGTACTAGAATGAGAGGACTATTAGTGTATAAACACAATATTACTGTATACACTGAGAATAGGAGCTGACCAGTGTATAGGCACTGCAATAAACTACTAATATACTAGAATGATTTATTAGTGTATAAACACAATAGTACTAATGTACTAGAATAGAAGTATTAGTGTATAAACACAATAAACACTAATACTGCATAGAATAGAGAGACCTGTGAATATTGTAAGTACTAAATAAACACTATTATACTAGAATAGAACTATTAATTAACATCAAACTACTTACAATAAGCACTAATATAGAATAGGAAGGCCTATTGAATGTAAGCTACCACAATAAACTGCTATTATGCACTGGGAATAGGAAGACTGACCAGATAACCCAGCAAACACTACAATAAACACTAATATACACTAGAATAAGAGATATTAGTGAATAAACACTGCAATAAACACTAATATACACTAGAATAGGAGATATTAGTGTATAAACACTACAATAAACGCTAATGTACTAGAATAGGAGATATTGAATGTGTAAACACTGCAATAGCTGCTATTTTATGGGAAATAGAGATATTAGTGTATAAACATAAACTATTGCTATTGTATGCACTTTAAGAATAGGAGAGATGACCAGTGTTGTAAACTGCAATAAACACTATTTACACTAGAGAAATGAGAGATGACAGTGTATAAACACTTTGCAATAAACACTTTTAATATACATAGAATAGGAGATATTAGTGTATAAACACTACAATAAACACTAATATACACTAGAATAGGAGATATTAGTGTATAAACACTACAATAAACACTAATATACACTAGAATAGGAGATATTAGTGTATAAACACTACAATAAACACTAATATTCAGTAGAATACTTCCAGAAGAGTAACGGTTGTTATAGAAGTATATTCAAACCCTCCCGTAAATTCTCCTGATTTCAGATGAAGTGCTGAACGTTCCGCATTAGCCACACAGGATAAAGATTTAAAAGGGAATAAAAAAAATCTGGATATTACCCACGTTCCTCAGCGGCGAGTGGAATGCAAAGCAGGCCGGGTGTCGTTTAATGAGTGCCGACTGCACCCCATCAGGCTAATAAAACATAATCAAAGAGCACTGCACCGTGTGTGTTTTATTACTGAGATAAAACAGGTGCAGGATAACAGGAGAATGGAAAGTGATAAAAATTCAAAAGAAAAGAATAATTTGGGTGGGGGGGGGGTCACTCAGTAAGAGCAGTGTCGGTCTTTTCCATACGGTCTGTTTTTGGTCCGATTTAACGTGTGTTTAATAGTGACAAGACCGAACATCATGTAAAAATCCTGGATTGAATCTTGTTACACCGTATTTCTCTTTCTCTCCTGCAAATGAAATCCTCTTTTCTCCTCCCTCACTTATTCCATTAGCACTATAAGACAAAATCCAGCCTAAAGTTTTAAACTACTTTTTTTCTCCAAATTTTAAAACCAAAGCTAAGAAGCTAGTTTAAATCGTGAAGTGTTCCTTATCT
>JABMDN010000142.1:0-16878 GCA_017165825.1 Hepsetus odoe
TTTAAAACATTAATATAATCTAATAAATGGTGTCTCATTTGCAACGACATCAGACATCATACATACATCACACTAGTTAATGTCTCCTGTCATTTTAAAGATCCTATTGAAGCTGTGGATCTGCAGTAGCCAGGGTTTATCTCCGTTAGATTTTGTGAAAATGTTGCAGCAGTGCTACAAAAGAGATTAATTACAGCGTTAAGGTTCAGCAAAAGCAATGACTGAAGCAGGAAAATGGTAACAAAGTTACAAAATAAAAACAAAAATACACATTTTCAGACAGCTACAATGCAATATTCAGGATAACAAACACATTTTCTTTGATTATTGAACCCACTGCTGCAGCTGATGAAGGAAATCTCTTTGTGGAAGCAGTGATGGGAAAATAAGATGAATCAGGGAAGATCTCAGAGTTCTCTGGCTCAGAGTTGCTGCAGGACAATCCTCTCCTGAGAACAGCTCTTGTACACACCTGTCCAAAAACATCTTCAGCCCCTCTGATACTGATATTTACCTGAATAAGTGAAAGTGAAGTGAAAGTGACTGTTTGCCATTGTGAAAAAGCACACAGTGAACCACAATGAAAAGCATCCTCTATAATTTACCACCATGCAGTAGGAGGCAGCCATATCCAGCACCCAGGGAGCAGTGATGGGGATGGACCTTTTTCCAAGGATACCTCAGGACAACCTAATATTCTGGGACTCAAACCTACAACCTTTCAATCATGGGGCCTAGCGACAACTGACCACTCATAGGCCATTTAGTGTATCTAGAGCCAGAACCTGCAGATCATTCAAAGTGATCAGTGATCAGTTCAATTAAATCTACAAGAGAAGAAAATGAAATGCTTTAACACCCCTTTAAATATCATTCTCCAAACCCAGTGATCTCTAAAAGCTGTAAAGTTTTGTTATAAGTGAATTATTTCACCAATATATGACCTGAAATGTTTACTCATTTATAATTTTTTTGTTATATAAAAATTTATTTTTTCTATATAAATTCATATTCATTCATAATGTTTACGCATTTGTAAATATTTAGATATTCTATCTTCTTCCCTGTTAGACAATCATCATTTCTGTAAATATGTTGTGATGCTTAATTGTGATCTACATACAGTTTTCTTAACCTTTCTTAATCTCGACCTTTACACGTACAGGCTGCTGAAAGACGTCTCTGTGTGATACTTCAAATCTGACCTCTGCTGACCTCTTTCAGACTTGTGGTCAAAACTCAGTGTCTGTAAAAGTGCAGAGTTCAATATTCAAGTTCACTGAATGTCGTTTGGCCCACGCAGTGGAGTTCAGGCTGATGGTGCCTGATAAGGTGCAGCACATTGTGGAAATATAGATCGTTTCTGAGGTTAAACATCATTGTCTGTTGTTGTCACATCTGTTTTAGTGTAGAACAAACCCAACAACAATAAATGTATCAAAAACTGCTGCTATTATTACTCTTCTTAAATAAATGTGTCCGTCAGCATTTCCAGCACCGCTGTTATATTTAGGGGTCGATGTTTCATTTACTCACAGAGCAGATCGTTTCACTCAGTTTAACTCAGATGAACTAGATAGGAATTAGAATTAAATAATGAATTAGACTGGAACTTTTTCTTTTCCATCATGTGTTTTACACCCAGACATTTCAGGATGTAACTGAAGAGATACTTTTTATATTTGATATTTGTGGTGGGAAAATAATCTATGTAGCCCAGGACACTGAAGAACATGATAACTAAAGAAAAAAGCTTTGTGTTCTCAATGTAAAGAAAAGCTGATTCGCCAAATATTCTTTTATAAATGTAGCACATCAGATGAGTGAAAGCTTCATATTCATTTTAAAGGATCTTTTATGCTTTGTAGGATGTTAATATTAATGTAATCTGAAACATATAAAACATTTAGACATATAAAACATATTATATTTTTATTAAATATTATTTAGGGCACAATGTTGTCCCAGTCTAAACCATTAATTCAATCCATTTATGAAAAAAAAAACCATTTATGATACACATAATCTTACTGTACTTCGGTGGCAACATGAACCTACAGTTGATCTGAAGTGCTGTAATTTACATATTATTTACTTTTAATTCTTTGACTTATTACAGCCACTAAAACTACTGATCATTCACAAATAGCTTGAAAAACAGCTTGTGTCTCACCAGGGCTCTCAGTGAAGCAGACAGAAGGATCATGTGACTTCTCTGTTCCAATGATTGTTGGTGTTCACCCAGCTAATACCATCTATATGGTCAGTTGTTCAACTTTAAAGGTTTCCCTTCATGTTTGATTCTTTTTCGATGATGTCTCGAGTCTGGCTGATGGTTTTGTTTCTCTGTATGATATGTGAGTATCAATGTTAGAATAAAAGTATTTTTATTATTATTATGAATTTGCCTCATTGTCAAATTTATTAGCTTTTTATTATTGATGTAAAACATTGTTTTCTTCTAGATGCTGCTCATGCAGTGGGAAATCCAGAACCATCGCTTGTCTCAGTGAAGGTCGGTGAAGATGTTACTGTCAACTGCACGTCTTCAGATCAAAATTCAAAAACTATTATTTGGTTCAAACAAAGACTGGAGCATACACCAAAGGAAGTGGGATTTATATTTAAAAAAGAACCAAGCATTAATCTTGAGTTTGCTGCACGTCACAAATTGAAGAAATTATCTGATGGTGTTTCTCTCATTATTAAACATGTTCGTAAAGAAGATGAAGGAATGTACTTCTGTGGAAAGGCTGGTGTGAATACAGCTAGGTTTTCTGCTGGAACATTCTTAGCTGTGGAAGGTAATCACACTAATTTGACAAAATCAACATTATTACATTTTAACATTTTATTACATTCACAACATTTTAAAAGGTTTTTATGATCTGGTAAACTATCCAATCATAAATGAAGGTCAATTTCCTTTTATTACAGTCTCAATATATTTTTAAAATGAACTACATATGAATGTTACTGTACAGCTTGTTTGTGGGGAGTTAGCAGGTCCTGCTGTATCACTGGGATGATAATCTTTATCTTATTGTCCAGATCATCTAAACATATCGGTGGTCCTAATGATTCTTGTCTCAGTAATATTCTATTAATAACACTTATATTGTATAAATATCCTTCTAGCTGTATTACTGGGCTGAAGGTCTTAGATTTGTTTTGTTTTATTGTCCAGATCATCTAAACATATTGGTGGTCCAGACTCCAGAGGTGCAGGTAGTTTCTCCAGGAGAGTCGGTGGATCTACAGTGTGAAGTTCTCTCTGAGATCAGAGCAGAAGATCTCCGAGTTCTCTGGTTCAGAGCTGCTGCAGGACAATCCTCTCCTGAAATCATGTTCTCTCATCAGAGCAGCAGTAAAAGGAAGAACAGATTTTTGTTTAGCTTCTCCATGAACATCTTCAACAGCAACGATACTGGAACTTACTACTGCGCTGTGTCCACTTGTGGGAGGATTATTGTTGGAAATGGAACAACAATTCATTTGGGTAAGCTTCTAAAGATATTTAAACTCACACATATTCCTTCATTTATATTGTTACTCTAAAAATCAGTGATTAATACTCTTCTCCTAACACACTTTAATTCTAGTGGTTAGGGACTAAGGCCCCAGGATTGGAATGTTCTGGGTTTGAATCTCAGACCTGTAGGTTGCTCTGAGGTACCTTTGAGCAAGGTACCATCCCCTTCACTGCTCCCCGGGCTGTTGCACAGTCTTTGTGGGTTAAATACAGAGGGTGCATTTCTTCTGTTTCACTGTGCTTCACAAAGACAAAGTCTCTTTCACTTTATTTTATTTTTCATCTCCAGCCTGTAAATGTTATTGGTTTCTTAGTTTAATCAGGAGTGTTCTGAGCAGAGATGCTCAAAATCTCCAGAATCAGAGTTAAAATGATTTAAATCTTTTACAAAAAGTAATATCAGGTCAGAATTTGTTTGACCATCAAGAAAAAATTTAAGCTTATTTAGATGGTTTTAAACAGTGATGAATAGAGAATGTGGCTCTAATCAGCAGTGTTTTATTATCATTTTATAATAAAATATATAAAAATATATGGGCAGCAGTGGCCTAGTGGTTAGGAGAGTAAATCAAATGATAGCAGTATTTCATGTCAAATATAAACATAAAAAAAAATAACGTCTATAAGCTGAAGGTCTTGTTTGGTTACAACACCGTATAAATGATTATAAAGAATCCAGAAACTGGGATCAACTGTGTTCTCATCAGTGATTTAAACCTTTTCCAGAACACTGTTTTTAGCTTTGACATAATATTCTGCACAGACAGCGAGTCTACATTAGTTTTCCTTTCAACTGTTTCTGTTTATTTCTGTTTAACTGTAATTTAAGTGACTGAAAGTGTAATTTAATCAACTATAACAGAGGACTTAGTTTAAGTAGGTTTTAAAGCAGAAGAAATGGATCAGCTGTGCTATTTAACAGCTGTTAACATCTGCTTTAATCAGATTTTCTTAACAAAGTACAATATTGGATATTCTCTTCATAAGAACACAAGATGTGTAAAATATAAATGTATAAAGTGTATAAAAAATAGTGTGTAAAAAATAAATAAATGTAAATGCCCTGAAAAATATTTCATTAATATTAGTTACTGCTTAATAACACATTAATGAGCAGTCAGTCCATTTGACTTGAGACTAATCAATTAATGACAATTTATATACATTTCATATAAGAATTGGTGTAAAATTCATGCCTAATATTTATCAAATAAAAACAAATTAGAAATACTACCTTCTCTTTAATTCACTTATAATTCTTTAATTAACCAATAATTCATGACTCATTACTGCCTTCATAAGACCTCAAAAATCCCACTAATAATGTTTAAATTCTGCTTTTTTAAAGGAGATTATTCTAACAGTCCTCTACTGATTACCCTCATAATATTTTCATCCGTGTGTGTGGCTGTAATCTGTGCTCAAGCCGTTGCGCTTCACAAGATGAGAAAATCTCAACATCGCATCGGTACGTCTCGTTTAAAACTCATGAACTAGATTTACTGTTTAATGTAATAAAATCTTTTTTGGAATGACTAATGATTAATAACAGATTCTGTCACAATTCCTGTCTTTGATGCTCTTTACAGAGAGACCTGAGCAGAATGTGAGAAGTAACACAGCAGAGCAGGTACTCTTTACATCTTTTACTGTTTGTGGTGAACATTGTACAGCATGTGCAGATACTTCACTCTGTCCTTATACAGTTTCAGCTTTGATGAAATAGAGTTTAAATAGATGCTGTTAAACACAGAAACCAATGTATGCTGAGAAAAAGAAACAAAACTAGTTTTATTTTTCAAAGTCTTAAGGTTACTTTTGTATTTTAAGCTGATATAAAACATACAATTTAAATTGTGAGAACGTTTTATATATTAGAATATTTTAGAAGAACTGAAGTGATTATTTAAAAATATTATTTTTAGTTTAATAAAAATTTAAATTCCTTTTTCCAACACGACCCAGTTTCACAGCTGATGTGAGTCTCTTTAAACTGAATGATGTCCATCATGTTTGTAAAGTGTAAAAATTGTCACCCCAGTTTTTCATCACTGCTCTCACTGAATCCAGAACTCTGTTAAGATTGTTTGCAGGATTTAATGCACAACTGATTTTGAACATTATAACGATAAAGCACTTACTTTTATTTATTATCACATTGGTTTTAATGCTGAAATACTTTCATATGAGATGTAATAAATGAACATCCCCCTTTTTTAAAGAGCATCTCTGGTAGCAGTTGTTTATCAATTAGCATCAGCATCAGTAAGGATGTGCTCTACCTTACGTCGTTCCCTTAAACAGGTCCAAAACACTGTAAAAGCTGGATTATATAAATAAAGAAAATGTATTTCAGTGATTATCTTTAAAAACATCTGCTTGTATTTCACACTTTCTCTAGATTTTATAGTGACTCTGTGGCCAGAAACTGACCAATGATAATGGAGAATATGTGATGCTGATACATTGCTCATAACAGTGTGTAGTTGTAACACAAACAGTGTAACTGGTAGATAAAATCTCATAAGAACAATAATAAGTGCTGAGAACAAGATACAATATGGAGCTGTCCATGGTGCTGAAAGATGATCTTCTATGGAGCTGTCCTTCAGCACAGAGTACACATTTACATTTACATTTACGCCATTTAGCAGACGCTCTTATCCAGAGCGACTTCCATGTCCTAATAAATGTCCTAATTACAGGGACAGTCCCCCTGGAGACACTCAGGGTTGAGGGTCTTGCTCAGGGACCCAGTGATGGTAGTGTTTGAGGTGGGGTTTGAACCTGGGACCTCTTGAGCCTTTGGTCCATAGGCAAGTACCCTACCACTAGACCACCACGGTAGTGGAGACTATCGACCTGCAGTCCTTCATATCACACCCAGTCTTTAGAACATGGATCACCAACACGGTGCCCGCGGGCACCAGGATGCCCCCAAAAACCACATGAGTCGCCCTCGGACATGTTCTAAAAACAGCACAAATCACCAGAGAGCAGAATCTAAAATTACATTTATCCTGTTGATATTCTTCATTAATCACATTTGCATTTATGTAGATTTAAAAATGATATATAGATTTAAAAATGACACTATCTAAAAAAACATTTCAAACATGTTTATTATACATAAAGTTTAGATAAGTTTAGGTAACTGGTAGCCCGTCATATGGCTCAGTACCCGTGAAGTAGCTCTCAGTTTCAACAAGGTTGCTGACCCCTGCTTTAGAACCCTGTCAGAAATCTAGAAAAATGACTCAGGAGGAAGGAATGCAGCTCCATCCATGACCACAAGGAGGCGTGTTGGCTCCATTTCATCTTCATTTTAGCAAGTTTCTGAAACAATTATCAGCAGGCGTTCAATAAAGACAAAAATCTTGAACACCAGATGTGGAAAATACAAAGTATAACTGATACCAAGACCCTTTTAAAATACTACACAGGCAGTGTGTTTATCCACAGACTATGCAATCAGTGTTCATGTAGCACACACTTGTTAATTTTTCAGATGGAGGACAAACAAGAGCGTTATAAAAGACAGAAAATGTTGAATGTTTACAGAAATAAGACAGGCATGTGTTACATGACTTGAACAGCTGACTGAAGATACCGTGTTTTGTTGGAACATGGACAAATCCACCATCTACAGTGAGAGTCCTCAGTCACTGAGGATCAAAAAAAACAAGGCTTATCTTGAATCTTTAACCACACTCAAAACCCAAAGTGGTGAGAAGAACACACTGAACGTGTTCACACCTCAGAAAGCCGTGATGCGTACCTTTAGGCCAAGCTGAAGTGATCTTTAAGATCAGTAAGACTTCTACTGTTGATTATCTTAAAATATATAAGTTCATCAATTCTTAACAGAGGATACACTTAATGTGGACAGTGGAAAGTATTATGTGTTGCTGATTTAGTATAAATACAGTACAGCCAGTACTTTTGCACAGTCCATAATAAAAAATATACTTTTTCTTGCCTTGACATGATTTTGATGTCTGTGTCTGATTGTCTCTAATTTTCACTTTAAAAAAAAAAGAGGTGCCATAACTTTTGGATGTATATGAAATTAAGGATCGGGTTTTGTCTCCTGTAGCAGGACTTTTACAGAACAGCAGCTCAATCATGTCCGTTTAAGAAATGATTTAAAGATATGAATTCTTCACTCCTCACTTTAGTTCACTTCATTCCTCCAGAAAAGCAGCAGTTCAGCTTCTCTCTGTCTTTAATCTCTCTCTCCTCTCTCCTCTGCTCATGGTGCTCACAGAGTCACAGCCTGGAGAGAGCTGCACTGAAACTCTGTGGTTTGGTCAGAATGAATGATCACACAGACCAGAAACATTCATCAGCTTCTTACTTCAGCAGAGATTAACATGAGAGCAGATCACACACAGACAGGATGAGGCCGACTGGTCTTCTACACTTCCTGTTCTGCATGAAAGAGCAGTGGACACAGAGTGTGTGTGTGTGTGTGTGTGTGTGTGTGTGTGTGTGTGTGTGTGTGCGTGTATGTGAGAGATTTTGGAGTGCTTCGAGAGGCTGGTCATGAGGCACATAAAGAACCAACTTCCACCCTCACTGGACCCCTGTTGTTTGTGTATCAGGACTGGAAACATCACCTCCAGCACCATCACGCTGAGCACAGGGGCCCCTCAGGACTGTGTGCTCAGCCCACTGCTGTTCACACTGATGACCCACGACTGTGCAGCCACGCAGCTCCAACCACATCATCAAATTTGCTGATGATACAACCGTTGTGGGTCTGATCAGCGGTGATGACGGGGCAGCGTACAGAGAGGAGATACAACAGCTGTCGGACTGGTGCAGAACCAACAACCTCCCTCTGAACGTCAACAAGACTTAAAACACGGTTGTTGACTTCAGGAGACCTCATCATGACCACTCTCCACTGAAAATCAACAACTCATCCATGGAGATGGTCCAAGTTTCTTAGTGCTCACAAATTGACAACCTCACGTGACCCTCAAAACCAGCTCCATAGCAAAGAAAGCCCAGCAGCCTCTCAACTTCCTCTGCAGACTGCAGATCCTCTGCAAATCTTCCTCAAGCTATTCTCACCATGTTCTACAGAGGAACCACTGAGAGCATCATTTGTAGCTGCATCACTGCCTGGTACGGCAACTGCACATTTCTGACCGCAAGTCCCTACAGATCATCAGTGTGTCTCTGCCTTCTGTTCTGGACATTTTCACCATTCGCTGCATCCGCAAAGCAGCCAGCATTGTGGACGATTCCACACACCTGTCCCACACACTCTTCTCCCTCCTGCCATCCGGGGTAGCTCCTGAACATCAAACTCTTGAACTGCAAATCATACTTGGGATGGTGGTGGTCTAGTAGTAGGATACTTGCCTGTGGACCTATGCCTCAAGAGGTCCCAGGTTCAAATCCCACCTCCAGCACTACCATCACTGGGTCCTTGAGCAAGACCCTTAACCCTGAATTGCTCCAGGGGGACTGTCCCTGTAATTAGGAAGAAGTCGCTCTGGATAAGAGCGTCTGCTAAATGCTGTAAATGTAAATGTACTTCAATGACGTCCTCCCTTTGTTCATCTTACTGGTTACTGGTTATGCACTCACTTTGTTGTTATTATTATTATTACTGCTTCATTTGCACTCTGCACTTTTTCAACAATGCTGCTCATTAGACTCTGTACAGTCTAGTTACAACACTGCTGCTCTGTTCCATCCACATTCATGCACACACTGCCTGTCTCTGGTCAGATGATTGTCTCTTGTCTGCATCTGTCGTGTCTTGTGTTTTATGTCGTGTTTGATGTCGTCTCATGTGGAGCACCAGGGTCCTGGAGGAACGTTGTTTCATTTCACTATGGTTGAAATGACAATAAAACACCTACTTGACTCGACTACTTGATTAGGAAAGAAGGGAGGCAGAGCAACCTGCCATACTGGTTCCCAGGTCAAGAAAAGACCCTGATTTAGATAAAGCCCTGATCCTGGACACAATCTGTGTTGTTGGAGTGTCCTCACTGCTCTCTACACACCTGCTCCAGGTAATCAGGAGGTGAAGGAGCGTCTCTGGGCTGTAGTGGGTGTTAAAGCAGGGAGCAGGACAGTGTCTCCAGGAGCATGACTGAGAGACACTGTCCAATGTTGGTCGAGTTCCATTCAGTTTCTTCTCAGAGGACATAGAACTGATCACATGACTTTTAGTGATGTAGGATCTCCTGAAAAAAACCCTGATCACCAACACAGTAATGAAGTAAGAGTGAAAAAACACCTTCCTCTAATAGAGTCTCAGAGGATTCAGTGAAGAGACTGAAAGTGTTCCAGTAGAAATCAAGAAGAACGAGACAAACTTGAATGCAGTGCTTTAATTAATGCAACACATTTTTGTGTGCACGAGACTATTTACATGTGTGTGTGGGTGTGTGTGTGTATGTGTGTGTGTGTGTGTTTGTGTGAATATTTACATGTGTGTGTGTGTGTCTGTGTGTTTGTGTGAATATTTACATATGTGCGTGTGTATGTGTTTTTTTTTTTTTTTTTTTTAAAGATCAGGGGAATGGGATTGAGGGTGTGGTTTGGGGTGTGTTTGGGGGAGTGGTTTGGGGTGAGGTTGGGGGTGTGGTTGGAGGTATAGTTTGGGTTGTGGTTGGAGGTGTGGTTGGGCGAGTGGTTGGGGGTTGAAGATGTTTCAATCAGCCCCCAGGTCTCCAGGTGGTCCAGGGTTCACAGCCTCTCATCTCGCTGCCATAAATAATATCGTTCTCCTCTCCACTCTCTCATACACCTCCCTCCTCCTCCATGATGTCGTCTCTCTGTCTGTAAACGAATTAATGAACTGAATTGTCTAAACTTGGTTACAGACATCAAAAGACCAAAACTGGAAATAAATGTTCTGCTATTGAGGGACCAAGACTAGAGCTGAAGGTTCTTTTATTGAGGGACCATGACTAGAGCTGAAGGTTCTTTTTTGAGGGATTATGATTAGAGCTAAATGTTTTTTTTTGAGGGACCATGAGAAGAACACAAGGTTCTGTGATTGAGGGACCATGACTAGAACAGAAAGGTTCTTTTTTGAGGGTCCATGAATAAAACCTTTTATTGAGGGACCAAGACTGGACCTAAAAATATACCCCCATACCTTTCCTCTGTTCCTCTCATTCTTTCCGTTTTTCTCCAAGACTTTCCCCGACCTCTGTTGGCCATGAGGTGGATGGGGTTCTCCTCCAGTTGGGCTGGTTTCCTTAGAGATCTTAAATAAATCCACAGATCGATA
Source organism: Hepsetus odoe (assembly GCA_017165825.1). Taxonomy (NCBI): domain Eukaryota; kingdom Metazoa; phylum Chordata; class Actinopteri; order Characiformes; family Hepsetidae; genus Hepsetus; species Hepsetus odoe. The sequence continues at coordinate 10,797 of JABMDN010000142.1, forward strand.
GCAAATAAATACATGAAGAAATGCTCCTCACAGAGTTCCAAAGTTAACAAATCAAAGTAGGGCCATACCTGTTCTCCTTTCTCAGGAGGATCTAATATCATCTTCTGGTAATTGATCTTACGACCTCTACCCCTGGTTCCTCTCCTGGTCTTCTTCTTGGGTACCAGGGGGAGGTCGTCATCAACTACATCTGTTTCAACAGGAAGAAAATAATGAGATCACTGTAGTAACTGTTGTGTCTTTATAGATTTAAAATACACTTGTCCTTCATTATCCCTCCATCATGTTAACACCATAGTATTTTATCGTTCTTTCATTCACTCACCAAAAGGCTGAAGCTGATCGCAGGGCTCAGTCTCCAGTGGGGTTGGTGCCCTGGTGGTGCTTGGAGCCTGAGTATCCACTGTTACACTGTCGTTGTCTGCGATGAGAAAAATGCATTAGGTAAGTCTGGTTCTCCATAATATGGGATCTTGAAACAGACAGTCTTCTGTCATGTATCTGCTTCCACATCATCACATACTGTAAGTTCTTAGATCTTTAAGGTCTACTCTTAACCATGTCCATCACTCACCAAGGGACTTGCTGCAGGACATGTCCATGTGGGCCAGCTGAATGGACAAAAGCTGGTCTCCACCAACAATCGCTGCCTCCTGCAGCTGCTGTGTCTCAGCTCCTGGAACAGATTTTTAGAAGATCAGCAAATGTTCAGCTGTGCTTCTGAAGGTGATTGTCCACTCATGACGTTGAGAAAAGTGAAACCCAATAGTAACAACAGCCTGACTGAGTTTGGGTGCTCAAAATCTACTGGTAAACTGATCACTGTACTGTTTCTCACCCTGAGACACGAGTTTGTCCTTGTCAGGCTCCTCCATGACAGCCTGTGACTGGGACTCTGCTGTAAAATGAAGAAAAATGATTGAATAAATGAACAAGTATTCCTAAACATCTTCGCTTATCCAGCTGCTTGCTGTTTTTATGTCATTTACTCACCCAGACTGTGGTCACGAGCTCTCTGGATGTCCTCAAAGAGTAGGTCCAGGAGCTCTGAGACGATGGTTCTTCTGGCCTCAGCATCGCTTTCTGGAAAATTTTTGAGACATGAATGCAAATTAAATTAAATTCCTACTTTTATATGAACTGAACATCAGCTGTTTCTCTGTCTGTATATGTCTGCTGTCATTTACTCACCCTGATGCTGGTCACGAGCTCTCTGGACATCTTCAAGGATGATGTCCAGGAGCTCAGTGACAGAGTCCTTCTGTAGCTGATCTCCTGTTATAATATCAGTATTAATAGGAGCATTTGGCAACCTAACCCACATTATGATGTTAAACATGTTTATGGCTTCTACTCACCTTCAGGTGTGGCTGTAAAATGATCCACATCAACCAAAGTCAGAGCAGCTTCAGCTGGTTCCACCTCTTGGGCCTCTATTACACCATCAACAAAAATTGTTCATTAAAACTTCTTTATTTAGGATCTCAAGTAATTTTGGATACGTTTTAGAACTTGCACACAATGTAAAGTACGTTTACAAATGAAAGGATTTTAATTCAGCCATTTATCCAGCAGCTACCTGGAATAACATAACAGCATAGCAACACCTTAGCAACCAAAAAGTTACACCCTGTTATCCACCTTGGATAACACAACAGCAGCCTAGCAACACCTTAGCAACCATCTTCTTTTTTGTGCTGAAGCATGAAGGCAGGAGAGACCTGCTGAAGCTGAGCCCAAACCTTCACATTTACATCTCCGTAGCAACACCTTAGTAACCACTTCCAATAACAGATAATCAGACTTTCAGCAGTTTAAATCTTGTTAATTTTGAATCAATTGACAAATACTCTTATGTCGAGTGCTTGTCCTGTACTCACCCAGACTCTGGTCAAGAGCTCTCTGGACGTCCTCGAAGAGCACGTCCAGGAGCTCTGGGACGACGGTCCTCCAGGCCTCAGCTTTGCTTTCTGGAATATTGTTGAGAAATGAATGAAGATTAAGTTCAATTCCTGCTTTTATATAAACGGAACATCAGTAGTTTCTCCATCAATATATATATTAATGTGTCTGTCTACTGTCATTTACTCACCCAGACGCTGGTCATGAGCTCTCTGGACATCTTCAAGGATGATGTCCAGGAGCTCAATGACGATTGGAGAATCAACCTCTTTCTGCAGTTGATCTCCTGTTTTAATATCAGTATTAAATGGAGTTTTTGGCCAACCTAACTCACATCATAATGTTAAACATGTTTTATGGGTTCTGCTCACCCTCAGGTGTGGTGGCAGGGCTGTCTGAAAGGTTCAAAACCTCTTCTGTTGCCTCTGCGTCGACCTCTGCTGCAGGGGGTTGCAGCATTTGGAGGTCTGTTACAACATCAATGAAGATTTATCATTTTAAACTTATTATTGATACTTTAAGAACTTGCACACAATGTAAAGTACAATTACAAATGAGAGAATTTTTAACAAGCCATTTATCCAGCAGCTACCTGGGATAACATAACAGCATAGCAACAGCTTAGCAACCAAAAAGTTACACCCTGTTATCCACCTAGGATGACACAACAACAGCCTAGCAACACCTTAGCAACCATCTACTTTTTGAAAGCAGGAGAGACCTGCTGAAGCTGAGCCCAAACTTTTATCTTTACATCACCATAGCAACACCTTAGTAACCACTTCCATAAACAGATAATCAGACTTTCAACAACTTAAATCTTGTGTATGAATCAATTAATGAATTCATTAATCTCCATTTAATGTCTAGTGCTTATGCCCTGTACTCACCCAGACTCTGGTCAAGAGCTCTCTGGACGTTTTCGAAGAGCACGTCCAGGAGCTCTGGGACGACGGTCCTCCAGGCCTCAGCATTGCTTTCTGAAATATTGTTGAGAAATGAATGCAGATTAAGTTCAATGCCTGCTTTTATATGAACTGAACATCAGTACTTTCTCCATCGTTTGCTCTCCTTCTTTATGTTCTTTCCTCACCTTGAGCTGTTCTGACTGGTTCAAAGTCATCAGTCCAAATGGCCATGAGGTCAGCAATGGCCTCGGCCTCACTGCTCATCTGCTCATCTGCAATTAGAACCAAATTTCCATTCAAATGTCATTCAATGTGTTGATATTGTTCAGTGCTTGTGTGGAGAGAGAACACAGAGGGAGAAGCTATGGAGTGTGAGGTGTTGCTGGGGGGTGACAGTTCATGGAGATACTCAGCTGATTGACCTTCAACATAGCTAACATTTCTTTTCATTTCTTACCCAGAGGTTGGCTAATGGTTGCCTCATCACCAATCAGGTTGAGCTCAGCGGGCTGGACCTCAGCTTCTCCAGCTGGACGCTGGTATCCTCCTTCAACAGGAATAAATTTCAGCAGTTATCTTCTCCACACTGATGATGCTTCAAGTCCTGTACAGTTGGGCTACACCTTACAGTCCTTTGATCTCCACAAAAATGTTCATTTTCTATTTTGTTTAAATCAATTGGATTAACATTGTCTTCACGAGTGCCAATAATTTTGAAGGGCACTGTTGATAACTTTTTTTTTAAAAATAAAAATAAAGATCAGCAGGCCATACTGTCCACTTCAGGACTGTCTCACCTGAACGTGTGTATTATTCAGCATGTACTGGGAATTATTCACAATCCAGTATGAATTATTGATTAAGTACTATGCAAAATTCATAAGGAACCATAAAATACTCTGAATCTAACATGAATTATTCAATATCCACTATAATCCTCATGATCCACTATGAATTATATAATATCCACTAGGAAATATATAATATTTGCTATGAATGATAAAACACCCTGTAATTCATTCACTATCTAATATGTTTTATTTAATTTCAAAAATAGATTGTTATCCACTATGAATTATTTAATATTTACTGTTCGGTATCCACTATGAATCTTTCAGAATCCACTTTGTACTTTTCATTATCCAGTATGCATTATTCAGCCTCTGCTGTACATTATTTAGTAAACACTATGACTTAGTCAGCATCCACTATGAATGATTCAATATCCATTGAATGGTATCAATATGATTTATCGGTGTCTACTATTCTATTCATTTTCCTGCTTCCACTATGAATTACACTGCATCTACTATGAACTCTTCTGTATTCATTATGAATTATTTGTATTATAATCTTAACTGACCAATCAGTGACAAGGCATTTGCCAAAGTTGACCAATCAGAGCCTCAGAGTGTTTTGTAATGCATTATATGTCAAATCAAAGAATGATCACAATGCCAGAATTTTACTCATCTGATGCTCCTGTAATACAGGCACAATAAAAGTCCTTACCAAAATAAGAGTATTTTAAACCATTAAAAATGAAAAAAAAATATTAGGAATAACTATCGTTATTTTATTATAATGTAAGTAATAACACTATTATTTTCACTGGCCACTGCTGTATTAATACTTTTTCAAGCCTAAAAATATTGTTCAAAACAATTATGTAATTTTGAATATTTTAGATTTCCTCTCTCCTTTTGCTTCTGCTTTAAATTGATCAGGGTTCACTACAAATAGCTAAGTAATTATTATGAATGATTTATTATCTAATTTGATTTATATTAAAATGCAATTTACTCACTCAGAAGCTTCGTCCTCATGGCCTCTATCTCCTCCAACATCAAGTCCATGAGGCCCTGTAGGGCCTCTTGGAGGGGAGTGTCCTCGTTCTCCAGCGTCTCAGTAGATGGAAATCTGAGACTGCTGGAGACGAGAACAATCGGCAGATCGAGGACTTCTGCCGATTCTTGCTCCGTCACTTGATGTTGGAGGAGATTTTTTCCCAGATCATGTTTGTTGGATTCAAGATCCTCCACCTTGCGTTTCCTCCTAAGAGTATTCCACGCACTCTTTATCCACCTCCATCCAGATTTATTCTTTCTTCTTCTCTTCTTTTTTTCATTTGCTCTTTCCTCCTCTCTCCTCTCTGTGTCGGAGTCGTCCAGAGGGACGTCACAACAACAAAGCAATCGATGAGACATGTTGGTCAGCTCTCTCTACGTTGTCTTCACACAGAATGGAGTGAAAAGTGTTCGTCTGTCCAGAACTCAGCAGCATCCTTTATGACGTCACAGAGTTCCAGCTTCTACATTCTAATGTGGGTTCTGCTCCCAGATGAAGGTCAAACAGAGGCCCAGCAGCCTTTTGGCAATAAATCATAATCGAGCTACTGCTTCATTTCTCTCTTCCAGAGTTTTTCAGGAAACAGTGAGACAGAGATGGTTTCTGCTCATTGACATCGAGGAGAGAAAGTTCTGCGCTCACACTTTGGTCCGACTGGGTTTTGCTGTGTTGATGCCACACGTTTTGACCTTTAGACATTCAAGTGAATCAGTAAAGTGGCCATAAAATCAGGTCAGACAGAAAACACGTCAAAGCAGCTGCTGAAAGTTTCAAGTTTCTTTGGTCTTCAGTTCTTTTTTCTGGAATTTATTCCTTCTAAAATGTAATATCAATTAATATGGTTACACGAATGAGCTAATTTCTAATATTCTCAACGTAACACAATCATTCTCAACCAAGAACAAAACGTCTCTAACACCAGCCTTTTCAAAAGCACTCAAAATTGATCAACAAAACTCCAATATTCTCCTTTAAGCACCAGAATTTATTTCTCACCAAAAACTATCAATATTCACTAAATACCATAATATCATCATTTTCCACTAACAGCCAAACCCCCAAACCCCCAAACCCCATCTCGCTCCACTAAACAGTGGCATCATATACAGGACTGTGCAAAAGTTTTAGGCAGGTGTGAAAAAATGCTGTAAACATAGAATGATGTCAGAAATAGAAATAATGATTGTTTATTTTGATCAATTTACAAAATGCAAACTGAGCGAACAACAGGAAAATCTAAATCAAATCAATTTTTGGTGTTTCTACCTTTTGCTTTCCAAGCAGAATCAGTTCTTCTAGGTACACGGTTCTTCTAGGTCTAGCAGCTCATAAAAGTGAGTACAGCCCTCACAGTTTTGTAGCTATTTTATCATCTTTTGATTGGACGACACTGAAGATCTGACACTGATACAGCGTAAAGTAGT
>JABMDN010000145.1:0-21755 GCA_017165825.1 Hepsetus odoe
AATCTGTCTGATCTTTGTCATATTGAGGACTATATTAAAAGAAACGGGAACAAATCTTTTAGGCTGCAAAGAGTCTAAAGATTCAAGGTTCTAGATTAAGGGGTTCCACCCACTCAGCATTCAGCATCAGCAGTAAATGAATCACCGGATCATCTGGAATCATCTGCACCTGTTTCTTCACTGCTTAACTCAATGTCTTAAATCAGACGCTGAGGAATAAACTCTCTCAGGTAGAAGCAACTGTAGAAAAATCGGAGCTCGACTGTTTAGTTATGAACTCTGGATGATCCTGCATCCAGAATCTACAAGCTTTTGGTCGGTCCTTCTCATTCGGATTCTTTTGGAGTAAAATAAGATCCTTAAGCTCCTGAAAGTTCTTGACCACCAGTTAAGCAGCGAAGGAGCTCAACCAATAATACAGAGTCAAATTAAGAGCAAAACCTGCTCATTTTCTGAGCCGCTTGTCCCGATTAAGGTTAAGGTTGTATGGAGTCTATCCCAGCTCTCACAGTGTGAAAGGCGGGTTAGGGTTAGGGTTAGGGTTAGGGTTAGGGTTAGGGTTAACCCTTGGACAGGTCACCAGTCCATAGCAGGACAGAAACACACTCAAACACACACACTCAGCAGCTAGGAGACAATTTATCATCTCCAGTCCACCTGATTTGCAGGTCTTTAGATGGTGTGAGGAGACTGGAGCTCCTGGAGGAAACACACACAGACATGGGGAGAACATGTCCACTCCACACAGAAAGAACCTGGACTGTCCCACCTGGGAATCGAACCCAGGACCCTCTTGCTCTGCGGCGACTCGCTGTAGATTACTCAGCGATTGTTTGGGCCACCCTTGATGAAAGTTCTTGCACAATCAGAAGCCAATTAGCCACTCAGAGCTCATTTACATATATCACTCTTAAAGGCACGGTACAGCTGGTCAATTCTAAGAGATGATGGGAAAATGATTATACACTAACAATTTAGTGTTTTTGGTGGATAAATCTTTAGAATTGTCACAAAAATGGAGGATATGGACCCTTTAAGGCCTACAAATGGTCCTTAAGGACAGTCCTGGTTTTCTGGGTCCTGTGTTACAGGACGAGGGTTGTGCTTGACATTTCTGACCATGTTGTGTGTGTGTGTGTGTGTGTGTATCTCAGACGAGCACTTGAACTCGGAGGAAAAGAAGAAGCGCAAGCAGCGGAGGAACAGGACCACCTTTAACAGCAGTCAGCTGCAGGCGCTGGAGAGGGTGTTTGAGAGGACGCACTACCCCGATGCCTTCGTCAGAGAAGACCTGGCGCGCAGGGTCAACCTCACTGAGGCTCGAGTGCAGGTCAGTGACCCGAAATAACCGAAGAGTCACGGCCAAATTATACCCAGCATGGGTCAGCAGAGGGGCTGGAAAAAGCCTCTTATAATCACCTTAACCCTGAGAGGGCGCAGTGACCCACAGCATTAACCTTTATTTCTCACTCGTTGCTCAACAAGAGGAGAAGGTGTGAGTAAGATGACAGAGAATTATTCAGCATCTGCTATTCATTATTCAGTGCCTTCTATAAAGGATGCAGCATCCAGTTATGTAGTATGCAGTAACTATTTGAAATTCTTCCTTTTCCACTATAAATGAAGTTTAATGCGCTGTACTTTTGCAGAGCAGGAGGAACTGACTTTGGCACCCACATACAGAATTGTGAGGTTTAATTGAAACGTTCTGGATGGTTCACTCGTGTGTAAACACTTTCAGAACTTGTCACCTGCTACTACTGAACACATGACTCATGGAAGGTCCGAAACTTGTGTAACCTAATTCGGGAAGCGTGTTGGCTGCCTGAACAAGAGTGAGTCAGAAAGCACACACAGAACTGAAATCCACTGCATTCGTTAAGCACAGCGAGGAGAAGGCCTGGGGCTAACCGTGCCGACACTAAAAAGGTTCTTCCACGGTTCTTAAACGTACAGTTCTGGGAGCATCCCGTTGTTCTGACATGCACTGTGCAATTAGAACGTTACTGCTGTAGTAGTGGTAGCTAACACTCCTCCAGGCCTAATAAATGAAGCATTGCCCTGCAGATTACTTTCATGCCATTCTCCAGACAGGATGAGTCCTGGTGTGAACTCACACACATCCAGTGCTCTCGCCTTTTATCTGCTTTTCACCAGCTCGACTCTTCCTGTGTTTTCTCAGGTGTGGTTTCAGAACAGACGGGCCAAATTCCGGCGTAACGAACGAGCCATGCTGGCCAGTAAAAACGCCTCGCTGCTCAAGTCTTACTCGGGAGACGTCACTTCGGTGGAACAGCCAATAGTGCCCCGGCCTGCTCCCAGACCCAGTGACTACTTGTCCTGGGGCAGCTCACCGCCGTACAGGTAACCAGTTGCTCGGACTAAAACATGCCAAAAACAAATTAGAGCTGCTTTACAAAGACAGAGCTTTAAGAAGCTTCCCAGAGACCAGAGGGGTGTACTGACACAAATACTGTCAGAAAGAAAAGTGCAAACGCTCTAAATGTACGCTCAAAGGTGCTACGTGGTCCCTGAGGTCCAGCGTTGTACCCCAAATATGTCTGTCCCAGGAAAAAGGGCCAAATTACTTTTCATAAGCTTGTATTACAGTCTCCTTCTTAGTCTTATGGCTGCTCCCATTAAGGGTTGCCACAGTGGATCAACCGTTTCCATTCCTTCTTGTCCTCTGCATCTTCCTTCTTCAAACCAGCTGCCTTCCCTCCTCTTTCTTTTCCCCCTTTCCTCTTTCCAGGCAGCTCCATCCTCAACCCCTTCCAATATATTCCTCTTCTCTCTGTTCTTTTCATCTGTGCTGCTGTCGCCAATCCATATGGCATAGCTGGTCTCACTACCATCCTGTAAATCTTTCCTTTCGCGCTTGCTGGTTTCTGCTTTCACAGATCAGTCCTGCCATTCGTCTCCACTCATTCCAACCTGGTCTCTACCTGGTCTCTACTCTCTTCTTCACCTGCCTTCCACACTCGTCGTTACTCTGAACTGTTGATCTCAAGTATTGAACTCCTCTACACTAGAACACTTCATCTCCACTCCTCAGGCTCCTCTCACTTTCCAAGATTATGTTAAACAATCTGGTCAGAAACTCCACTGCCATCTCCCCTAAACATCTCCAAGCTTCACTGGTATGTCATCAGCCAACAGCCTTTCTCTTCTTCATCCTCTTCATCGCTGCCCTTACTTCCATCTTGCTTATTTGCTGCACTTCCTGGTTCACTGTCCTCACATCATCCAGTCTTCTCTCTCTCTCATTCTCTTCATTGATCCACCCCTCAGAGTACCCCTTCCATCTGCTCAACACGCTCTGTTCACCCGTGAGGTCGTTTCCTGTTCTATTCTTATTCGCCCTGACCCGTTGGAGAAGCGGTGGAAGTTGGCTCTAGGATCGGCAGGTTGTGGGTTCGGATCCCAGACCAGTAGGTTGCAGTGAGGTAACCAAGAGCAAGTTCCCCATCACTGCTTCACGGGCATTTCAACAGCTGCCCCCTGCTCCACGATGTGCATGGGTTAAGTGCAGAGGCAGTGGTGACAGTGGTGGCCTAGTGGTTAGGGAATTGGCCCTAGGATTGGAAGGTTGTGGGTTCAATTCCCAGACCAGTAGGTTGCCCTGAGACCATCATCCTATGCCGTTTAGCTACACTCTCCCCTGTCACTACTTTACAGTCTCCAGTCTCCTTCAGACTGACCCTGCAAAGGATATAATCCAACCGTGAGCATCTTCCTCCACTCTTATACTTCAATCTGTGCTCCTCCCTCTTCTTCAAATAAGTATGAACTATGGCCATTTCCATCCTTTTCTCAAAATCTACAACCATCTGACCTTCAGCATTCCTCTCCTTGACACCATGCCTACCCATCACCTCCTCGTCACCTCTGTTCCCTTCACCAACATGAGGGTGGTGGTGGTCTAGTGGTGGTACTTGTCTATGGCCCTGTGGCTCAAGAGATCCCAGGTTCAAATCCCACCTCTAGCACTACCATCACTGGGTTCCTGAGCAAGACCCTCAACCCTGAGTGTCTCCAGGGGGACTGTCCCTGTAATTAGGAAATGGAAGTCGCTCTGGATAGGAGCGTCTGCTAAATGCCGTAAATGTATGTCCATCATGGGCATGTCTTTATCAAAATTAAATACATTTAATAGAAATAAATAAAAAGTGTATGTGGTTTAAAAATTGCACAGAAGGTGTCATGTCAACTTAAAAAATCAACATTTAACCAATAGTTTTGAGATCACTGGTGATCCAGTTTTACACTTTCAAACACTTTTCTATGCATTCATCATGCGTGCCTTATTTCTATTATTAAACACTTTGTGAATATCACTAAACTAGTAACCATAAAGTTTATTAAAATATGGAATATTTCCAATTAGCCAAGAAAGCAGTCCAAATTCAGTTTCTTTAGTTTGGAACTGTTGAGTCAACAGTCATCCAGACTTTTGTGGAAATCTCTAAAACGTCTCTCAGCAGCGTAAAGCCCAGTGGTAATTGGCTTTTGGATCGGACCTTTAATGCTGTAGGAAAAACCATCAAATGGTGCAGCTTTATGTGGAGGCTCTTTAAATGTTATAAAGGTTCTTCACACCTCATTTAGGAAAATAGTTCTTTAAAGATCCATCCATTAAAAGATTCTTTAGGCAACCAAACGAATCAAAGAGCCCATTTTGGCACCATTGATTTTTAGAGAGCAGCTCACGGGATATTTATTAGCTTTGTGCAAATTCATAGTAATGTGTTTGACACATGTTGGCCTCTGCAGCACATTCTTTATCCGTGATGAATGTTGTTGTGGCTGTGGTTGATTGTGGCTAGGTCAGGCAGTGAAAACGTAACGACCGTTTTGCAGTTTTTTTCAACATCAGGTACCAAAGTTCTCCAGTCGAGAAAGGGGGAGTTATTGGATGCTGTTTTTGTGGCTGGAATAAATGTTTTGAGCCCTTTTAATCCTGACCTTTGCTCTTTTCTTCCAGCGCAATGGCAACCTACTCGCCATCGTGCGCCAACAACAACACGGCCCAGGGCGTGAACATGGCCAACAGCATCGCTAACCTGAGACTGAAGGCTAAGGAGTACAGCCTGAACCAGGTGCCCACCGTCAACTGAGGGATGCTGGGCAAGCTGGGCAAAATGTGGCCCAAAGCGGGACCATTACGCCCAGATAAGTCACCAAACACTTGAATGTACTCACTGTGTGCCTTCGAGCGCTGTGACCTTCTATCTTCTGTCGTCTTCGAAGGAATGGAAGAAAAACATAATTCATCCAAGCCCAAAAAACAAAAACTCATTGATTTACGTAAGATACTGTCATGTTTTTGGCAGTCGGTGATGACGTGTGGGGGGAAGAAAAAGGGTTTTGGAAAACGCAGAATGGAAAGTTTGTGTTTTCGTGTTCTCTGCGGCTGCATGGGCGTAACTCCTGGAGAAGAAGAATTGCAATAAAGCCCTGGAAACCATGGCGGATCGCGGGGAAACTGTGACCTGTGTGGAATTCGGCTGTAGAAAACCTCGAAGACCTTTTCGAGGAGTCTTCAGGATCGGTCTTTGATTTCCCCCGGGACGCGAGAGAATGAGACTGCGAAAGCAGACCAGGCTTCGGACTGCTGCTTTGTAGAATAAAGGGCTAAATGTAAACTTTGTAATGACTATATAGGATTTGACCTTCGGCTTTATACCATTGACCAGCGCAGGGGCAAAAAAATGTGCATTTTGTTGTAATGCAGGATTTATGCTGTATCATTCTGGGTGCCTTACTCGAGTCTAAAGCCTGTACTGCCTGAGTATATCTGAACCTGTAACATTTCTATGCAATAAAACATGCCAGAGCAAAGCAAAGCCAAGTTTCACAGGATTAGTGTATCGCAGAACAGAAATAATCTCTCCGTCTGTCATCCCAGACCATTACTGGCTTTAGCAGCTCTGATACATCAGGCCATTAGAAGGGTCCTGAGAAAAGGATGGATGTCGTCTTTGTGCCAAAATGCTGTAGTTTCTACAACTCTGCTTTTTCTGCTTCTCCAGCGTCTGAGCTGTTGCGGGCAACAGTTACACCTAAATCATATCGTGCTTTGCTTCACTACAGCAATTTGATCTACTTTGATAACTGGTCTGGTTTCAGGCTTTTTAGCTTATAGGCCTTGGCAGGGCAGTGGGGGCCTAGTGGTCCCTTACCAGTAGGTTTTCCTGAGGTACCCTTGAGCGAGGTACCATCCCCGTCACTGCTCCCTGGGCGCTTTCATTAGCTGCCCCCTGCTGCACGCATGTGTATGGCTTAAATGCAGAGGTGTAGTTTCACCGTTTCATTGTGTGTTGTGCCGTTTACTCACAGTGAGGGGAATGGTCACTTTCACTTTTCTAATCATGACTTTCAATTTCTTTTCAAAGCAGTAACGCACAGTTCGAAACAGGACACCTGATCTATTTCAGAAGGGGTCGGTCCAGATGTTGTGTGCGTTCTTCTGCTATTAGCTGAAGAAGGACCAAAACTGCTCCATTTCTCCTCCTAAGTAGAGGAGAAAAGTCCCCTTAAAGACAAAGAACTACACAGGAACTCCAGGGGACTTTGTGTGAAACTGTAGAAGTTCCTGCAACTTGTATCCCACACCACCGAACCCCCTCCTCTGCTTCCTTCTCACTTTTTTTAATGCTGAATGTAGACATTGCCAAATTTTCAAAAAGTAATTTCCCCTCCCCTGCCCCACAAAAGGAATGGAAGAAAAACACATCCTGTTTTATAACACATATTATAAAGAATGATCAACGAAACGAATTATGATCGACAGTCCTGTGCAAAAGTCTTGATCCCCTTCATTTCTTAATATTCTGTGTGAAAGTGAGACAGTAGTTCAGTGATTTGTGCAGCAACACACGTAACTCCAGTCTAAACACACAGAGAGTTTCATTCTAACCGGCTTTAAAGTCAATATTCACCACCACCACCGTTATTCTTCAGCACAGCCTCAGCTCTCTTAGACCAGCTCCCACACTGCTTCTAACACTGCTCAGGTACAGAGACTGGACTGAAAATGAGAGACAAAATCCCTGTCCTTCAGGAAGATCTGGAGAACTGCTCCTCAACAAGAATATCTGGATCTTTTGAAGTCAGATATGAAGAAGTGAGAGGTAGCTTTAAATGTTTGCAAAGCCCTGTATTATAAGCATTTCTGCAGCAGGACTAGAAAATTGGGAAACAAAAAATAATCCTCCATTTTGGTGCAGTTAGTAATTTTGCAGTAAAGTGTGGCTGCCAATATTGTGGTGAGAACATGTCCATGTCTCTAGCTCACCCGCCTTTTGCGGAAGCCCAAAAGGGGAAGAATTGTCCTTTCTGTACCATTTAATCTCTGTAATGCAAGATTTTATAACAGGGCTGGAAGAATTACATTAAAAGTCATATCTAGGCTTGGCTTAAATTAGCACCTTCTCTTATTCTGGACCCTCAGTTCTGCTGAGTGAAGGACCTCCCCGTGTAGGATCCCGATCAAAGCTGTAATTTGGATGATAGCCCTGCTTCACAGAACCTAAAATGCTATTTTTCAATATTAATGATTAAGAATAAACATATTGTATAACTGTGTGTGATTTACATCTGTAACTTTTTACCTTTTGTGTTTTATTGTGTTTAAATGTACTGAAAGCTGCATGTTGTAGTAGCTGTGTTTTTATTTCATTTCACCCCTTATTGCTCATTAGCAGCTCAACACAGATACTGTGTCTCAATTCAGTCTTTAGAAGAATGCAGTCCATGTAGGTTTGGGCTTCAGTGAGCGCAAAGGATGAGCTGGGCTTCAGATGAGATGGTCTGGTCTACAGAAGATCCAGTCAGACGTTCCTCCTGTTGCCTAGCAACCCTTACTGGCTTGCCAGTGCCATGGCTATTTATAACTAGCTAACTTGAAGCATGGAAACCGATTTGTGGGATTTTTACATTTTTCCGCCATTTCAACTGTAAAAAAAACTGTATTTGATGGTGCACGTCTTAAGATAACTTCTGCTGGGAAAAGAAAACTGAAATCCTTGGCTGCAATGGAAAGAAACTGCGAAATGTGTGGCATTCAAAATTTGAAAGAAAACTTTGCTGGAACGAGGCAATAGCATCCCAGGAAATCTGATCTGAAATGGCTTCAAATAAAAAAGTAATTGATAATATTAAAATGCTCTGGGCCACCAGGGGCCTGAAGAAAGGCTGTAGTGTCAGCGTTGATTGCGAAGTGATGTTACACGTGAAAAAATCTTCTGACCATAATGAAAATCTTTTGATAGAGGCTATTTTCACTTAAAAGCTGATATGGCCGGGCTCTTTGAAATCTTGGGACGGATGTCAGAAGAGGAGGAAATGGAAGACGAAGCTTCTCTAAGCGTGCATTTCTTTGAGATCCGACCAAATGCTTTGACCTGCCTCCCACTTGCACGTCTGCTTGTGTATTTGCTTTGGATTTAGGCTGATAAAAAAATTAAGGCCGAGGAGAGAAAAGAAGTTGTCTGAACACTTCCAAAAATCTGCTGCGGTGTTTTATTACCTGATGATGGACTCCTCAGTGTTGCACGGTGAACTCCCAATCCTGCAGACCGTCTGCGAGGCCACGGCTGTTAAATTTTTGTGGAGCAGGAATGTTTACTTTCAAAACACGCTGTTTATGGCACAGGAAGCACTCGCTCCAGTTTAAGTGGCCATGGGGTGTTTTCTGAATGCTTGACAAAGGCTTGTTTATGCGCCTGACAGCCCCCCTTTGGCCTGCTGATTGCATGTGACCTCGAATGACCTCAGAGACAGTGGGCGTAGCCAATAAGAGGAGGTGGCCCCGAGTGAGGATCTCCTGGCGCCTGCTGCATCAAAACTAAACATGACTGAAAGTGCCAGCTGTGCTTTACACCTTCTAAATAACTCAAAGAAGGCTCCAAAAAAGAGGATTTGTGTTCAACTTTTGCTTCGTTAATGTAAAAAGGGATCAAAGAGAGCTCATGAAAATGGTTCGACGTCCCTTTCTCATTGCAGAATGTTTCATTGTGAATTTTATTGCCAGCAAAAATCTGAAAAGTAAAAATCTTTAAAATATTTAAATGAATTTTAGAATTACTATTTGGTGATGTTGCTCTTCAAGCTTCACAAGTTTACGGATTGTCGTCTCAACACCGGAAAAGTCGGACAATCCCCAAACCCAAAACAATCAGTCTATAATAACAAACAAAACACGATTCTTCATCTCGTTAAACAAATTCTTCTCTTAATCAAATCCCAACTGAAAAAGTACAGGAATGTACTGAGAGTGTAAAGTAAAAGTACAGGAAAGTACTGAGAGTGTAGAGTAAAAGTACAGAAATGTACTGAGAGTGTAAAGTAAAAAGTACAGAAATGTACTGAGAGTGTAGAGTAAAAGTACAGAAATGTACTGAGAGTGTAAAGTAAAAAGTACAGAAATGTACTGAGAGTGTAAAGTAAAAGTACAGGAATGTACTGAGAGTGTAAAGTAAAAGTACAGGAGTGTACTGAGAGTGTAAAGTGAGACGTGTCTCCTCTGAAGGACGTCTGGAGCGTCTGTCTGTGCTGAAAGTGAACTGAATCTCACTCCATATTAATAGAATTAAAGACTATTAAAGCCTCGAACTTCAACTCCAATAAAAACAATCTACTGAAAATAATCCACATGAACTTCACCGCTTCACTTTCATCACCGTCTCTACTAGTTCTCCATCACGGACACACACTCCACACACCCTGAACTCCACCGTCCACTCTCCCTGTCCTCTCTCTCACTCTCCTTCACTCTGTCCTGCACCGATGGACACTCAGAGGGACGTCTCTTCTGTGTTTGTGTCCATTTAGTCTGAGACGGTCTGGATGTTGGGAAGGTGATGGAGGATCAAGATAATGGAGAACTGAAGGGAGTGAAAAGAAGAATCCTTTAGAATCATGAATACTCAGCTACAGGTGCCTGAAAACTGCTGAAGTACAGCACCAAAGTATTTGTACTGCATTATTTCCCTTTTCTTTAACAGATGACGACTAAAACTATCAAGACAGAGCCTCTTAATCCAAGACTGACTGGCTACTTTGTTGAAATTAACTCTCGTCTATAAACTTCATGTCCCTTGTTGTCTCCGAAAGGCATAAAATGAATAACTGAGCAGTTTCCACCGGGACAGGGAGGGGAGACCTGCCGTTTCCATTTGAGCCCCGTCTAATCCTCCTACTTAAATCATTTGTCCATATTAAAATTCCCGTCATTATTCCAATAATGGCCGTCTTTTATGTGGCCTCTCCTCTCGAGCTGGGCCTGTTCCATCCCGTTTGTGAAGGAATCTTTTTGATCCAAACGGGTTTATGAGTCAGACCTTTTCCAAATGCTGCCATCCTCGAGGGGCCTGGAAAAAAAGTTGGATGTTCACTGTGGAGCTGGAGTCATTTCCCATTTCAACAGCTATTTTTTGACACCTGCTCCTTCGGACATTTATATTCAGGTCAATGGGCCTTGAAGGCTTTTCACTCAGCAGTGCAAGTCACTTGTCGAAGGCTTTCTAATGACACGTGCAGAACATTAGGCCGATTTATTCCGCTGCCGAACATCAAAACATCCTTTTGACTCAGAATAGAATCAATAATACTCAGTATTTCTCAAAGCCGAGGACAATGGTCCCCGAGGGCTGGAGGGCTGCCTTCCTGCTGGGTTCAGCTCCAAACCATTTTACAGCTCAGCTCAGGGATAGATCAGTGAGAGCTGAGGAGCCTTAAGTCCTAAACTGTTGAAGAGAAGAGCAATGAGCTGAAGCAATGGAGTGGCGAGTGAGTGTGAGTCGGGAGAGTTAGAGGTGTTTGGAGAGGTAGAGGTAGAGAGGAACCCTCTGATAGTATTAGGTTCCACCATCAGGGAACCAAGAACAAGAACATTCTGGGCTCAGATTGCCTTGAGTGTAGGGATGGTGATTCCTTAGAGGAACATAGTGATGGAGAAGAAGGATGAGCCTGTATGGTGGAGTTGGAAGTCCCTCTAAAGGTAAGCATTAGCGGATTGGATCTGATTGGACAGACAGGGGAGGTCAGTGATTAGTGGAGTGACCTTCATGGTTGTTCAAGCACTAGACGTGCTGCTGTTCTGGACCATGTGAAGGGATTTCACTTGCCCTGTTAGGAGAACATTGCAGTAATAAAGCTGAAAGGTAGCCATGGCCTTTACCATGTGGTGAACATTGGGTGGTTACACTAAGGCTCTACAGGAAGTGACATGTCTAGAAGTCCTAAAAGACTTTTTCTCAAAAAATTCAATTGGTTTTGTTGGTTAATCGAAAGTGTGAGGCGTTCAGGAACCAAGGCCATTTCATGTAGCCAGATTTCTCCTTCAGGATCTCCCTGGATCAATGGGAGAGTTTTCTTGACTGAAGCCACCTTGATTAATCATTCGTCGACAATAACGCGATTTCTCAAATAAATTCATAAACATATACAGAAAACATGCTAACTGAATTGAATTTTGTTTAAATAACATATTTGATGTCCACGTCAACCTCTCCAGGGTGTTTTCTGGTTTCTGATTATGGGATACTCTCCAGCACCCGAGTGTCTGGATAAACATCTCAAATAGTGGATGGACGTGAGTGAAAGGTTTATCTTACACAAGAGTAGATGGAGTGTTTATGATGCTGATATTTGTCTCAGGAAAGACAAAGATGGACAGCATTAGGGGCAAGTACATTAGAGAGACAGCTCAAGTTGGATCATTTGGAGATAAAGTGAGAGAACCGGTTGGGACGTGTAGTAGAGTAGAGTATATTAGGAGAAGGGTGTTGAGGATGGAGCTGCCAGGACAGAGGAGAAGAGGAAGTCCAAAGAGGAGGTTTATGGATGTGGTGAGGGAGGACATGCAGGGGGACGGTGTGAAAGAGAAAGATGCAGAGGACAGGAAGACATGGAGATGGATGATCTGCTGTGGGGACATGCAATGAGAGCAGCAGAAGAAGAAGAAAAAGAAGAGTTGTCCTTTCCAACCTGCCTAGTAATGTTTAGCATAATTAGATATTATCATTGCTAATAACCCCAATCAGGACATGTCAGTTTAATTGGGATTTCAGTATAAAAGCAATTAATCAACCTTATCAGTGTATATTCATATAACTGAAGAGTGGTAATTGATCTCCTATCCAGCTGGGCAGGGCAGGATGGGTTCGGTTTCTGGGCTCAGTGCTGGTTGTGTGTAATGAAAGTGATGTGACAGTCACTGTAAAAGACCCCTTGCTGCCCCGCCCACTAATCCCCTCGCGCACCCTGCAGCTCTACGACCATCTCACCTTTCAGCTCGCTGACCCCAAGTGCTTCCAGATGTCCTCCGGCTGTGACCTACACCCCACCAACCCACACACACACACACACACACACACTATCTCCACAACACACTGACAGGGTCTCCCTGAGGACGGACAGCTCTACGGATGACAAGCAAGCACCTCACCCCCATCAACCCCACATCTGGAGCACATTAAAGAGGAGACAGTCAGAGAGAGAGAGAGAGAGAGAGAGAGAGAGAGAGAGAGAGAGAGAGAGAAAGAGAGAATCATCACTTATCCTGTTTTATTTGATTTGATTTTACATTATATGGCATTTAAAGTTCATGTAAAGCTCTTACAGCACTGACGCCTGAACGCTGTTCATCTTTTGTGAGTGACTGTGGATAAAAGCGTCTGTTGAATGAGTAAAAATGAAAAACTTTAATTGTGCGGTGGCATTTCTGATCGAGAGCTTTTTATCTCGGACCAAGAAGAGGAAAAAGGGGGAAAAAAAGACACAAAGGAAAAGAATGAATGTAGAATGTAAAAATTGGAAAAAGAAAACGAAAAAAATAAGAAATGAAAGTGTGATCGCTGATATTTGCACAGTGTTGTGTATTTTATCTAAACCATTTTGGTCAAAAAAGAAGAGGGTAACTAGCAGTGTAGGGGACGTTCCAGCTGAGGACCTTCTCACCATCACAGTTTTAAAACTGTTCAGGTTCAGTTCACACTCACAGATTTTAAACCCTTAAGTTATTTTTGTGCAACGGCACTTTTAAACCCCACTAATGGTAAAATGTATCTGAAGTATCTTCAGTGCTACACAGGCGTTGTTTCTCATCACCGCAGAGATTCCCACGTGTCATATCTGCCAGAGATTCATTAAGTGAATGATATTATTGTAGGGACGGGTAAGACAATCTGTCCTCAAATAAGCTCTGGGTTTCTTTACTCCATTTTCCAAACGGAGAGATGCTGTGGTTGACTTCTCCAACTATTCGTAGCTTCTGGAAGAGAGAATCATTGAAGTTTCCCAGAATGCACTGAAAGTAGGAAACCCCCCATTCCATCCCATCTCAGGCCCAGGACCTTAATATCCTCACTGAAAACTTGTGCAGATGTCACGTTAGAAAGCCTGTCACGGCTCATTGTAGGTAAACGAGCTGCAGAACATACAGCAATCAGTGAGTGACGTTTCAGCTGGAAAACTGCATGTTGGGATAATTGTGTCTCTAACAGGGAACAAAAGCTGCAGTCTTCATGATGGCAGTATTAGTTTGTCTTCTCGGGAACATTTTGTTTCAGTTTGAAGTTGTCTGGATCGTGGCTGAGGCAATTTGTATCAAGGTTTCAAACCCGGCGAAGTAACTGAAGAAAGCCAAACACACACTGTGTTTGTATTTACAGCATCTTTAAGTTGGCCAGTATGGCTGCGTCTTCTCTCTTTCTAAAAGGGAAGGACCGGACCTATAAACCGCACCACCTACAGGTCGTGATCTGCAGGGCTGATTTACCTCTAGCCCAAGAGATTTACAGAACCCAGATTCTGTGTGAAGCGAAAGTGACTACTTCTCAGTGTGACACAGTGAACCACACTGAAATACATCCTCTGTATTTTACCCATACACGCCAGCAGGGGGCAGCTATGTCTGGCACCCAGGGAGCAGTGATGGGGACGGTACCTTGTTCAAAGGTGCATCAGGGTAACCTACTTGTCCACGGCCTTCAGATCCTAGGACCCAGTCCCAAGAGACTAGACCACCGCTTCCACCACCACATCCAAACACACCAGGAGTGAACACACACAGCAGGAGCAGTGGGCTGAGAGGGGGGCAGTTATGGGGTAAAGTTGCCCGGGCAATTTCAGTTGGAAAGTTTTTTACACTCAGCCCTCACTCAGCCACATTTTTTCCTGCCAGTTCTGGGGATTGAACCCCAAGCCTAGTGGTTAGGGTGTTGGCCACATGATCGGAGGATCGGGGGTTCGAACCCCTTCCCAGTGGGTTGCCCTGAGGTACCCTTGAGCAAGGTGCCGTCCCCGTACCGCTCCTCCCTGCGATGGGCTGGCGACCTGTCCAGGGTGCGTCCCCTGTCCTCGCCCTGTGTGCGCTGGGTTGGACACCAGCACTCCCCCGCGACCCCGTTTGGGACAAGCGGCAGAAAATGGATGGATGGATCAGTTAGCATAGATCTGTCAGTGGCCAAAAGTATGTGAACCTGCATTTAATTTGAGGGTGAAATGAGAGGTGGTCTTAATCAAAGGGAACACAGTCAGGTGTGAGTTCCACCCAGTTTCATTTAAAGAACTGGGATCTATCAAAGTCTGATCAAACACATGTGTGGAAGTGTATCAGGCAGGAAAAGGGTTTAAAACCATCTGTAAAGAGTTTGGTCTCCACTAATCCACAAACAGACAGAGTGTGAACGAATAGAGGAAATCTAAGTCCACTGTTACTCTCCCCAGGAGTGGTCAACCTACAAAATTACTCCAAGTGTGAGGTGTATACTAGTCCATCACCTTAAAGGTACCCAGGGTACCTGTTGATCAACTAAAGCACTCTCTCACATTGGCTTATGTTAATGCTCATGAATCCACCATCAGGAGAACTTTAAACAACAACGCTTAGGAAGGAGAAAGTCACCAATCTCCAAACTTTCCAGTCCGACTGTAGTTTGCTAAAATGAATATTGCAAAAATGCTTTGCAGAAAGATCAGGCCATACTTTTGCCGCTGATAGAAATGTTCCTCAAACGTTCCTCAAAAATACAATTAATAAGGAGCATAAAATATTATATTTCATTTGTTTAATTTTTCTATTTATCTACTTAAAGAAATGCATCTGATGATGTCTAAAGTCAGATTTCAAGAACTCCAGGGTTGTGAATAAAAAAATGTAAAAAAACAAACAATGCATGGAGTTAAGAGGTCTCAAAATGATTGAAATTCAAATAGCCTGCAGTGTTCACACTGGAAATAGGGACTATTTACAAGGCCAGATAAAGTGAATTTTAGGCCTGACTGTGGATCTGGAAAGAGCAGTCTTCACTCTAAAACACCAAGCCTTCGTTCTCTCCCTTCACTCCAAGTAAAGGAAACAACACAACACTAAAACTCCAGGAGAAGGAAAACAGGTTGAGGTGGAACGGGCCATGAGAGAGTTTTTCTAACAAAGTAGCCGCACCATAAATCCACAGCACGAGGCCGTGGAAGGAAGCAGTGATATTATGCATCTGTCCCCGAGGCCCTGCACCTTCCTCCTAGTGCTGATTAAGAAAGCTCATTCATAAAGCTGGTGAACAGGACCCACCATTGTGTGTCCTCAACATAACTCAACACTTCCAATACACGGCGCTCCAAGAGGCTAAACTCACTGATTTGACTGATTTACACCTCAAAGTCAGACACTCATCACCAAATAAAGGCTACGTATTAACTCACAGCATGACTTTCAGCTCATTCAGTCAGTTCATTTAGTTCCCAAACACGAGTTCCTTAACTACCATTCCAGATTTACATCACTGTAACATCAGACACCTCCAGACAGTCTGTCCACTCCTGAAGAACCAGCTCCTGAAACACTGTAACAACTAGCTGAATGAAAAATGATCAAAGATAGATAGATAGATAGATGGATGGACCGATGTCTGTCTTTCTGTCTGTGCATCCATAAACCCTCTATCTATCTATCTATCTATCTATCTATCTATCTATCTATCTATCTATCTATCTATCTATCTATCTATCTATCTATCTATCTATCATCTGCCTGTCTGTTTAGAAGGTTCTGGGTTCTGGGTTGGATTCCTGGTCTGGGACCTTTCTGTTTGGAGTGTTTCTGTCAGGTGGCGCTGTGTTCAGGGTTCCTCCACTTTTCCGAGGGGCTCCTGCAGCTCCGATGATGAACGGATGGACGGAGCAACGATCAACCATACAGGACAGCAGCAGCTTACGAGGTCCATAAACAACGTTATTGACTTATAAATGGAACCGTTTTCATAAGATGTTTTCCAAACTGTCATTCAGATTTGATATGAAATTGGTTTCATGTGTAAAGCTGAACAAGGCGGAATGTCAAACTGTCCACAACTTTTCTAGAACTTCATTAAAGTGTGTGTCTCCATGTTTGGTGCAGACATACGTTTTGCATTACAAATCATTACACACGCTTACAAAACAAAGCCATATGGTGTTTTATTTTGCTCTACACTTTTCAGCTTTCCAGCTAAACTTTCACACGTAGGAGGAACAACCAGCCCCAGCAGAGAACAGGCCTGACTCGTCAAACGCAGCCCAGGAAATAAAAGTGTAATCTAATGACTGTTTAAACGAGTTCTGATAGCAGAGGAATTCCTGCGCTGGACTGCGGTGGGTCAACTCTGAGCTCACAACACAATCTGCCTTCAATTTTCGCTGCTTGGAGAAGTAGACCCTGGAGTTTACTTTTTCAATTAGCCGTTCGCCACAGTGAAGGCCGTGGAGATTTCTGCTGATAGTGGAGACCACACTTCACTCTGATGATGTTCAGCTAGAGAGGAACAGGGAGACTTACCTTTCTACCTGCTCTGAGAAAAAGCTGGCACAACTAATATTGGAAAAGCTAATAATGACAGAGCAAACAGAAAGAAACTCAATGCAAAAGGTCTTTTTAGGACTTTATTATTATTATTTTTAAAAAAAATCTATTTATTTATTTATTTACTTTCATGCAGGTGGTCTTGTTGAAAAGGGAAGATGCAGAGGACTGGAAAAAAAGGAAATGGATGATCTGCTGTGACGACCCCTAAATGGGAACAGCCTAAAGAAGAAGATTATTATGAATAACAACAACAATAATTATGTTTTTGTTATTATTAGTTGTATGTTTACTACTCCTTGTTTTTTTATTATTATTATTTCACCTTAAAGTCCTGCCTCTTCTCACTCCTAAGTCTGTCTTTTGTGGAGGATGATCTGATGGACCTCTTGAATTTCGAAAGGTACTTGGTGTGACATCTAGAAGGAAGAAGGAGGATAAAGAAACCTGGGGGCGGAACCCAGAAGTCCAGGAGTTTCTACAGAAAAAGAAGCAAATGAAGCAGAAGTGAGATTGTCAGAGAGATGAAGAAAGTAGGCAGGATCTTTACTGACTGGCTAGACGAGAAGAGGAAGAAGAAGAAAGTGGAGAATGATGGTGTTTGCTGCAGTAGGCTGCTGTTTGGTGGACCAGGATGGGGTTTGGCAGGTTTGGCTGTTAGTGGAAAATGATGATTTTATAGTATTCAGTGGAGATGGTTAGTTTTTGGCGAGAAACATTTACCTTTCATGAATGTTGATGTTTGGTGAGTAACACTGGGGTGACGGTGGTCTAGTGGTAGGGTACTTGCCTATAGACCTATGGCTCAAGAGGTCCAAGGTACAAATCCAACTTGTAGCACTTTCACCACTGGGTCCTTGTGCAAGACCCTTAACCCTGAGTTGCACAAGGGGCGGACTCTCCCTCTTTTCTGGAAAAGAGCATCTGATAAATGTCGCAAATGTAACACTGGTCTCTGAGGACAAGCTTATTGTTTGGTGAGGAATGTTGTGATTGTTGTCGTATGTTGTAACTTGTGTCTTATGTTGTGTCTGATGTTGTCCTATGTGTAGCACCAGGGTCCTGGAGGAACGTTATTTTCACTACGTACTGTGTATATGGATGAAGTGACAATAACATCCTACTTGACTTGACTTGACCTGAATGTAGGGTTTTGATGGATAATGTTAGTGTTTGGTGAGGATTGTTGGGTTTAGGAGGAGACTATTGATGCTTGGTGAAGAATTTTGGTCATTGATGGAGAATTTTAATGTTAAGTGAAGACTTGATTTCATGTCCACTTTATGTCTACAGGCCCAAACGTGTGGCCTTAACACAGCAAAACCCCGTCGGTCCAAAGTGTGAGCGCCGCACTTTCTCTTCTCATTGTCAATGAGCAGAAACCTTCTCTGTCTCACAGTTTCCTCATCAGTACTGGAAGAGAGAAATGAAGCAGTAGCTGGATTATGATTTATTACCAAAAGGCCGCTGGGCCTCTGTTAGACCTTCATTTGGGAGCAGAACCCACATTAGAATGTAGAAGCTGAAACTCTGTGACGTCATAAAGGATGCTGCGGAGTTCTGGACAGACGACCACTTTTCACTCCATTTTGTGTGAAGACATCGATGAGAGAGCTGAACAACATGTTTCTCAGTTTGTTTTGTTGTAGTGACGTCCCTCTGGACGACTCTGATGCAGAGAGGAGAGAGGAGGAAAGAGCCAATGAAGGAAGGAAGAGGAAGAAAACATCTAGATGGAGGTGGATGAGGAGTGCATGGAGGAGGAAAAAGAAAATCAAGGATCTTGACTCCAACAGTCGGGATCAAAATGAGGATCTGGAGGATAAACTCCTCCAACATCAAGGGAAGGAGGAGGAATCGGCAGAAATCCTCCATCTGCCGATGGTTCTCGTCTCCGGCAGTCTCAGCAGTCCATCAGTTGAGACGCTGGAGATCGAGGACAATCCCCTCCAAGAAGCCCTGCAAGGCCACTTGAACTTGATGTTGGAGGAGTTAGAGTCCATGAGGACCAAGCTTCTGAGTGAGTAAATTATTACATTTTGATATAAATCGTAGTAGATAATCCATAATTCATAATAATTACTGAGCAATTTGTAGTGAATCCTAAACAACTTACAGCAGAAGCTAAAGGAGAGAGAAAATTTGAATATAAAATATAAAAAAAAACATAATTGCATAGCAAAATATTTTTAGGCATGAAAGAATAATAATACAGCGGAGGCAAGTGTAAATAATTGTTTTATTACTTACACTATATTAAAAAAAGTTTGTAGTTTTTTACTTAATTAATTATTTATTTACGTATTTTTCATTGCCTAAAATACTCTTATTTTGGTAAGGACTTTTATTGTGCCTGCTTCACAGGAGCAAAGAATGAGCAAAGTTCTGCCATTGTGATTATACTGTCATGTGATTTATAATTCATTACAAAACCCTCTGGTGAATCCAAAATACAAATTAAAACATGGAAAATATAAAACATCTTGACAAACCAGAGACTGAAAGGGTTAAAAAGTAGCAAAAGCAAGTCGACTCTTGTTGGATTGAACAGCTCAGTTCATCAAAACACTCAGTAACAGTGACCTGAGGCTCTGATTGGTCGACTTTGTTAAAAGCCTTGTCACTGATTGGCCAGTTAAGAGTATAGTACCAATAATTCATAGAGAATACAGAATAATTCATAGTGGAAGCTGGAAAATGAACAGTAGAGACTGAAAGTAAGGACTCAGTAAATCATACTGGATACTGAACAATTCATAGTGGACACTGAATATGGCATAGAGTTTACTATATAATGTACAGCAGACGCTAAATAATTCATACTGGATAATGAATAGTACATAGTAGATACTGAAAAATTCACAGTGCATCATAATCCATTTTAGATATGAAGCAATAAAGTAGAGGATGAATGACTTACAGGGTATATTATATACTTCATAGCAGAGATTATATAATTCATACTGGATCATGAAGAATGTATCGTGGATATTGAATAATTCATGTTAGATATGGAATATTTTACAGTTCGTTATGAATAATTCATAGTACTTAATAAATAATTCATACTGGATAGGGAGTACTTCCCAGTACATGCTGAATAATACACACGTTCAGGTGAGACAGTCCTGAAGTGGACAGTGTGGTCTGCATGTAGCTGGTCTTTATTTTTATTAAACATTCAGGTTGTCAACAGCGCCCTTCAAAATTATTGGCCCTCATGAAGACGATGTTCATCCGACTGATTTCAAATGAAAGAAATGTATATTTTGGTGGAGATTAAAGGACTTTGTGTAGCCCAACTGTACAGGACTTGAAGCCTCATCAGTGTGGAGAAGATAACAGCTGATATGTTTTCATGTTGAAGGAGGATACCAGCAGTACGCTGAAGAAGCTGAGGTCCAGCATCACGAGCACATGATGCTCACCAACCTGATGGAGGATGAGGTGACCATCAGCCAACCTCTGGGTAAGAAATGAAAAGAAATGTGAACTATGTTGAAGGTCAGTCAGCTGAACATCTCCATGAACATTCACCCAGCAGCAACACCTCACACTCCATCGCTTCTCCCTCTGTGTTCTCTCTCCACACAAACACTGAACAATATCAATACGTCGAATGACATTTGAATGGAAATTTGGTTCTATTTGCAGATGAGCAGATGAGCGGCGAGGCTGAGGACATTGCTGACCTCATGGCCGTTTGCAGGGATGACTCTGGACCAGCCAGGACAGCTCAAGGTGAGGAAAGACCATAAAGAACTGATCATGTGAGAACAACACTGGCGGAGATCTGACAGTGTTTAATGATGTGAAAGCAGAGAACGAGATGATGCTCGACATCCTGGAGCATAACACCGAGTCTGAGGATATTCAGAGCATCATGGAAGTCCTGCTGGAAGACACTGAGGACCTGCCAGTGGAGAAATCGCTGGGTGAGTGAAGGAGAGCAAAAGATGGAGAAACTACTGATGTTCAGTTCTTATAAAAGCAGTAATTGAACTTGATCTGCATTCATGTCTCAAATATACTCCAGAAAGCGATGCTGAAGCCTGGAGGTCCGTCGTCTCAGAGCTCCTGGACGTTCTCTTTGAGGACGTCCAGAGAGCTCTCGACCAGAGTCTGGGTGAGTACAGGACAAAAGCACTGGACATTAAATGGACAGTAAAGTATTCATGAACTGATTCAAAATAAACCAGATTTACTTTGTTGAAAGTCTGATTATCTGTTATTGGAAGTGGTTGCTAAGGTGTTGCTAGGTGGATGTAAAGGTGAAAGTTTGGGCTCTGCTTCTGCAGGTCTCTCCTGCTTTCATGATTCAGCACCAAAAAGTAGATGGTTTCTAAGGTGTTGCTAGGCTGTTGTTATGTTATCCTAGGTGAAAAATAGGGTGTAACTGTTTGGTTGCTAAGGTGTTGCTATGCTGTTATGTTATCCCAGGTAGCTGCTGGATAAATGGCTGAATTAAAATCCTCTCATTTGGAAAAGTTCTTTCAAATTCTTAAAGCATCAATAGTTTCTTTACTTCCAAAATAAACATGTTTTAATGGAAATTCTCCTTTGATGTTGTAACAGATCTCCAAAAGCTGCAACAACCTGCAGCTGAGGCTGAAGCAGAGTCCACCACTGACGCTTTGGGCCCTTCAGACAGTCCTGCCTCCACACCTGAGGGTGAGTAGAACCCATTAACATACTGAGCTTCATGGTCTGAGTTAGTTTGCCAAATAATCCCATTAATACTAATGTTTAAACAGGAGATCAGCTACAGATAGAGGCTGACTCTCACTGCGTCATTGAGCTCCTGGACATCATCACTGAAGATGTCCAGAGAGCTCATGACCAGCGTCTGGGTGAGTAACTGACACCAGACAGACATATTAATATAGACAGATGGAGAAACTACTGATGTTTA
>JABMDN010000146.1:1839-28852 GCA_017165825.1 Hepsetus odoe
CTCAGGTACAGAGACTGGACTGAACATGAGAGACAACAACGCTGTCCTTCAGGAAGATCTGCTCATTAAAAAAACCAAGAAGCAAAATATGAAGAAATGGGGGGCTCAAAACTTTTGCACAGGCATTAACAATAGTTTAGCAGAATTAAGTGCCCAAATTTCAAAGGGAGGCTACAACATGATAAAAAGCTTAAACTGCTGATCCTGCGTCAGTGCCAGGCAGCTTGTTTGACTGAACTGTACCTGCAGCTCCTCGGCCGTGGAGACGTCGAGGCCCGTGAGGTCCTGGATCCTCTGGTTGATTCTGTCCACCACCGGATGCTCAAAGGCTGCTAACCAGGCACTGCGGGAAAGAAACCACTGTCAGATTTTTACCAGAAATGAGGACAAACTCTTTGTCCTTCTTCTCTTTCCTGGCAGCTCCATCCTCAACATCCTTCTCTGATATCTGATATGCTCCTCGTCTCTCCTCTGGACAAACCAAGGCAGGCTCACTTCTCTCACTTTGTCTCCAAAATGTCTAACCTGAGCTCCCTTTTATATACTCATTTCTTATCCTGTCCATCTTCGTCACACCCAACGAAAATCTCAGCATCATTAACCCCAGCACCTCCAGCTCCGCCTCCTGTCTTTCTTCAGTGCCACCATCTCCAACCCGTACGACACAGTGTGCCTCACTACCATCCTGCAAACCTTCCCTTTTACTCTCGCTGATACCCGTCTGTCACAGATCCATCCCGTCACTCTTCTCCACCTCACTTCTTTCCTAATGAAGTTCGATGCAGGGACAGCCAGCCGGTACCTACAGAAACATGACGTTCACCTCCAGCCTCCTTACCTCTTGGAGACTCTGTACTGGGCTGTGGTGAGTTGTCCCGTTTGGGGATCATGCACGGTGGCTCGTCTGAGCTGGGCACCGTTTAGGGGTGAGAGAGGGAGAGAAAGACAGAAAGAGAAAGAGAGAGTGTCACTACTCACCAATCCCATGCCATTGCTAAGCTGAAATTGCTGAATTAATTTTTTTAAAATTGCCCCTCAGTGAGAACCAGGAACCAGGCGTCTCAGGTCACGAAGACGTTCATGTTCAGGGACGCATTCGGCATGCCAAGGGACTATTTATCATCAGCACCGTCCCACAGAAACACTCGGAGAGACGTCTGGTTCCATTGATTTTTTTTTTTTGGCTATAAACAAACAGACGGCTCAGAATGAAGGCGTTTATGAGGGGGCGTGACCTTCTGAGCTTCTTAATAAGCCTCGACAAGACCGACCAATGAGGAGGCAGCTGAACTCACCCTGGGCTTGGCCAGCTCCTTCACCTTCTCCATCTCCACATCGCTGATGATGTCATGATAGCGGACGATGTACGGCCGGTCCCACTCGTCCTCCTGTTTCACCGGGCCGATCACGTAATAGGGGTGTCTGCTGTTGTCGTAGAAACGACAGAACAGTCGGCTCTGTCTGCGCGGGGTCTGCAGGGTTCAGGCGGACGTTAAGACGGTATGAAATGGAAAACTGTCCTCTAGTCTTTACAGCGTCCGTTGTAAGGACATATTTTGGACATTCATGGGAGCCAGTTTCACCTCTGCCATAATTACACAATTTAAAAAAAGTGCTGTGCAAAAGTCTTCATCCTCATTTCTGTCTGTTCTGTATGAAAGTGAGACGGTAGTTCAGTGATTTGTGTAAAACACATGTAACTCCAGTCTAAACTCAAAGAGAGTTTCATTCTAACCAGCTTTAAAGTCAGTATTCACCACCACCCTTATACTTCAGCACAGCCTCAACTCTCTTAGACCAGCCCCTTTAAGACAGGAACACTTCTCCAGACTTCTTGAAGGACGTTCCAAAGACTTCGGCTCCGTTCTCTGATAAGACGATCCCACACTGCTTCTGAGACTGTACTGTACTGAAAATGAGAGACAAAAAGACCGTCCTTCAGGGACATCTCTCGGCAGCTCCTGTAAGGGGTCACCACAGCGTCTCCATTTCCTCTTGTCCGTTGCATCTTTCTCTTTCACACTGTCCTCTCTCACCACCTACTTAAACCTCCTGTTTGTAACTTCCTCTTCTCCTCTTTTCTGGCAGCTCCTACCTCAACATCTTTCTCCTGATCTACTCCTCGTCTCTCCTCTGGACATGTCCGAACACGGTCTCGCTTCTCTCACTGTCTTCACAGTCAAGTCGTGCTGTCTCAGGAATTAACTCATTCCTGATCCTGTCCTTCCTCGACAACATATTAAAAACATGAGAAAGTTCGTCTCTTTGGAAACAAATTATGAAGAAATGAGGGGCTCAAGGCTTTGTCTGTGTTTTCAAGACCAGGCTGTTTGAATTTTTTCTTTATGAAGGATCATGGACACGTACACATGTGAATAAATATGGAAGAGCTTTGTCCACACCCGACACTAGTGCAGCAGAGCGAGTCTTGGCCCAGTGAGACGGTTAGCCTTCGACAAGGCATCAGAGGGTCTGTGCCAACTCAGCACCCTGCAAAAACAAGGTCACGTTCAGTGAGCCTGGAGATACTCACCAGCCTGAGTCCTTCTCCCCGGCAAAGCAGCTCGTACTTCCTGTTCTCTGGAAGGAAATCCTTCTTGTCCACCTCTCTCTTCTCTCTCTCCTCCTCTCTTCCTTTCGTCTCCTTCTCTGCCTTCCTTTGCTTCATCAGTTGGTACTCAAAGTACTTCAAGTTGCCGTTGGCCCTCTGGTGGTCTGGATCTGCACGTTAAATTTGCATGTTAGCTTCTGACTAAAGCTTATCTACAACCGAAAGAACGTCCTTTTGACCTTCTTTACGTGGACGTTAAGCGGTAGGTCCATGAGAGTCAAAAGTTGCTGACAAACATGGTGGCGGTAGAGCATGATGGCGAGAGTGCGGTCGACACCAGTTGTGTTTGGGGCTACTAAACGTCTAGTTGCTGATCGGTCCACAAAAAATTTAATCAACTTGTCCTAGCTCACATAACAGCACTGTCCCGCGATTCCTAGCACTGCTGCTCCATGGACGTTTTAGGCAGGTTGTACCAAAAGCTTTTCCTGACTTGAACCTCAGGAACAAAAACAAGGATGGTTTTCTTGCAGGGCATTTAAGACATGTAAATGAGCTCTGTTCTGATTGGCTGCTGTATTGTACCCCAAGATGTCTTTAATTATAACGTATTACGATTCAGAACAGCCATTCAGATTTCATGTACGAACTTCGCGACAGTCATGTGACACTCACCCAGAGTCAGTAGCCTCTTGGTGTGCTCCAGGGCAGTCTCGATCTCCCCCTGCTGGTAAACGGAATAGCTGAGGTAGTCCAGAACGGTCACAGCATCGACGCTGGACTCCTCTCCTTCGTCCATCTGATGGAGAGCTTGCACCATCCACAGCTTGGTGTGGTAGTAATCCGCCTCCGAGTAAGCGATCTTCCCCAACTCAAAGCAGTCCTCCACGGTCAGATGGCTCTTAAAAGGCAAATCCGAGGAAAGGCCTGGAAGAGCAAACATACTCTGTGTCCGTGTCGTTCCCTGCCGTCAATGCTGGAATGTCTCAGTATTGGCCAAAAGGCACATCACCACACTCAGGACACTTTTAGAAACACCTGCTTTACACCTGCGCTCCTTGGCCCTTAAACTGGTCCACCATCCAAGAACATCTGAAGGGCTAGAATACGGCTGACATGACCTGCAAACTGACGGAGACGCCTCTGTCTCTAAGCAAACCCCAAGGGTTCTGAAAAAGTGGCCAGTGAGTTAGCGACGTGTGAATGGCTGCTCTGTCCTGAAGGACCTACTCACCAGGCAGGTTGCCGGTAGAGATGGTCTGCGTGTCCAGTTTGTAGGTGTCCTGCAGCCTGAGCAGCGCCTTGGCTGCCCCCGTCTGGTCCTCATCGTTGGGGAAGTGCTGCCGCTGGATGGTCAGGTTGGAGATGAACCCTGCATGGAGCGGAATGGTCGGTTACAGGGTTTGTGGGCGCCGGTGAAAA
The DNA here is from genome assembly GCA_017165825.1 of Hepsetus odoe. NCBI lineage: Eukaryota > Metazoa > Chordata > Actinopteri > Characiformes > Hepsetidae > Hepsetus > Hepsetus odoe. The sequence goes on from JABMDN010000146.1 coordinate 5,813, forward strand.
GGTACAGGCATGTTTATTGTTGGTGGGAAGGGGGAGGTCCTAGCCAACGTGAGGACCATAGGGGCTCTAAAGAGACGGAAACCCAGCAAGTCACTGACCGTCAGACATGTCCCTGAGCACCAGGTCCTCGACTTCGCCCCACTCCGTGTTGAGCCTCTTCATCAGTTTGTAGGCGTTAACCGGGTGGCCAAGAAAACCCTCGGGGTCCTGCGTCGCCGTGGCAGTTAAAGTGTCCAGTTTCTCCGCCCATCTGACACAGGACGTTCCAAAATAATGTAAAGAACGTTATGCTTTAGAAAATTCCTCTTAAGGACACTTTAAAAAAAAAAAAAGATTAAAAAGATAAATATTAATAAAGAGAAGCTCTATTTGACCTACTAATTTATATGAACATTCTGATTATTATTCTTTTTATTTATTAGAATTTTTCTTATATTTCTTCACTTTTACCTGGCTTTTTACTTCTCTTTTTTTATTTAATTGATACCCTTCAAATCAATTTTATTACATTTTACTTAATGAAATACATTTGATTTTTTTTATTGAACACAATTTAGGACCCATCAAACAAAAAGTGTTCACTCCCTTTGTCTCATCCTCAGACGCTCCGCCCTGGTATATAATACACACCAGGGTGGCCATAACTATGGAGACGTCAACTCACAGCTTGACCTGCGCCAGCTTGCTTTCCTCTGCTCTGATGTAGTCTTTCAGCGACGTCACCAGGTCCTTCTCCGTGAAGAGCAGGTCAGTCATCTGACCTACACACACACACACACACACACACACACACACACACACACACACGAGAGGACGCTTCAGAGAAACAAGATCTACACTGGCTGCAGGTTTGAGAGTCCTCGTCCTCATCAATATCATCAGACGCACAAAAAAAAAAAAAGACAATCAGCTTTTCCTTTTAACGGAGGACATCACAAAATAAACAGTTCAGTCCTTCGGCTGGGTGATCGGGTCAGAACCAACTACCAAAACCTGTATCTCCCATTGCCAACCGTGATTACCCTGATTATTCTGGAGCAGCGTTGGCCTAATGGACAGTTGTGGGTTTGATTCCCAGACCATAAGGTTACCCTGAAGTACTCTTGAGCAAGGTAAGGTACCAACCCTGCTCCCCGGGCACTGGATAGAGCTGCCCCCTGCTGGACGGTGTGATTAAATTCTGAGAAGCATCATCGTGGTTCACTGTGTGCTGTGCTGTTCACAATGGCAAACAGTCACTTTCACTTTCACACCTGGCTACTCATGGGTGGACCAACCAGGAAGCGGTGATTCCAGATATGAACTGTGGGCCTAATTTGGCAAACTTTGGCCTGAAGGGTGAACCCGAGTACACAGAAGATGGGCTGACATTTCATGAGGTGTGAAGAAACGTAGAAGGGCGACTCACCGATGGACGTGAAGAAGTCGTTGTGTGTGGAGCACTTGTTGAGCAGGCAGGTGATCAGCAGTACACACCACACACCTGGAATCCCCATCTACACAAAGAGAGACAGACCAGCAGGACAATAAAGGTACTTGTTTGACAAATGTCCATCAACCAGAGTTGTGGTCGGGAAGCAGAGACATGTCTCAGCTTCTCTAATTTGGACCTGGGGCGTGAATCAAGATCAATCAAGTCCTGATTTCCAGCAGGCCTGACGTTTGTCTGAAGTTTAGTCCATGTGTGTGGCTGACCGTATGTCCTAAACCACACCCAAACGTCCACAGAACCGGAGGTAGCAGGTTGTGAGACGTTTTGGACGCCTCACTAGCTGGCACCGTCAGCCTCAAAGCTCCAGTTCTGAAGAAGCTAAATTTGGAGCTCAAACATGTCCCGTCTGATCGACCCGGCTGGGAAAAGTATCTAGAAGTTGCCCGTCCTTTTACTTTTCATGTTCAGGGTTGTTGGTTAGCACCCATGATCAGGATATTAGTAACATTCTAGATACAAGACAACAAATCACAATGAAGGTACAAGGTCATCCACCAAGCCTGATCTGGTGCAGTGAAGCTGAAAGGAACCTGGCAGGACGGCCCGCTCTATAAACCAGGCTGTCCTCCACAATGTGCCAACGTTTGAGCCCCGCCGGCCTTTTGAAAGAAAACCTTCAGCAGCTCATCCAGCCCTGACCTCGATTCTTAAACCACGGAGACGACCGTCCTCCCTCAGCTCCTGTTACCTTTTGTCCATTTAAAACCATTTGGTAAAAGGACGAGGCACCAGCGACAAACGGCATCAGCCAAGTCCCAGACAGGACAGCCTGTTCAAGGGGAAGTCTCTAGTGGAGCAGAGGTGCCCTAACGTTTAGGGACGAGGCCGCAGGATTGGAAGGTTATGGGTTAGGATCCCAAGTCAGTAGGCTACTCTGAGGTTCCCTTGAGCAAGGTACCATCCCCAGCACTGCTCTCTGCTGGATATGGCTACCCCCTGCTGGACGGTGTGTGTGGGTTAAATAAAGAGGATGCACTGTGGTTCAGTGTCACTTTCACTTTCACTTCAAAAGGCTGGCCCCAAGCCGTGGTGATCGGCCACCAGGGGGCGACCTCAAACACCAACCTCGGTGGCGGTGGGTGGCTGTCCTACCCTCCCAGAGAGGAACATGTCTAAACCCGCCCTGCCGGGGAATCAAACACAGGACCTTCTCCCCGGGAGACGACAAACACGACAGCCCCTGCTCTCCGGACTGACCCGTCGGGCCTCCTCTGACCCAGAAGCGCCAACAGGACACGTGACCAGCCTGGACCACGGGGACGCATGAATGACCGTCCTGCAGGTCCAGCGAGGACAGAAAGAAGGAAACGTGAGACAGGGCGCTGGAGCAGGACGAGGGTTTAGGGTTTAAAGAACAGGATTAAAGAAGGAAGAGGAGATCAGGTCAGATTAGAACTGAGATTAACTCAGATCAACACACACACACACACACACACACACACACACCTCGGTTACTGTTCAATTATAGAGAGAACAACCTGTAAACCCAATTAAACACACACCCCACACACACACTAACTCACTCCACACACTGACACTACACACACACACACCCTCCCAACACAACACTCACACTCCACACACTGACACTACACACACACACACACTAACTCACTCCACACACTGACACTGCACACACACTCCCAACACAACACAACACTCACTCCACACACACACACACACTCCCAACACAACACAACACTCACTCCACACACTGACACTACACGCACACACACACACACACACTCCCAACACAACACTCACTCCACACACTCCCAACACAACACAACACTCACTCCACACACTGACACTACACACACACTCCCAACACAACACAACACTCACTCCACACACACACACACACCCACCACAACACTCACTCCACACACTGACACTACACACACACTCCCAACACAACACAACACTCACTCCACACACACACACACACACACTCCCAACACAACACTCACTCCACACACTGACACTACACACACACACACACACACACACTCTCCCAACACAACACTCACTCCACACACTGACACTACACACACACACACACACACACACACTCCCAACGCAACACTCTACATACATACATCCACATACACACACACACTCCCAACGCAACACTACGCACACCGACACTACACACACACTCCCAACGCAACACTACGCACACCGACACTACACACACTCAACACACTGATACTTTTCACTCACTCACTCACTCACTCACTCACCTCACACACCACTACTACCTTTCTCCCCTCCGTGTTTCGCACCCGTTTTCTAGAAAGCTCGGCGTGTTTGTTAGCACATGTCCCGCCCACTGCACTGCTATTGGCTAGCACAATCCAGAGCCCTGTGTTTTGACGGCTACAAATTCATTCCACCAATCAGTGGCCGGTGTGGATGAACTGAGAACCAATCACGATGCGTCTTCTAAATACGGGTCCGAAATGAAATGGTTTAAACTGGTAAAACCCAGTCACTCTAAAAACAGGAACTTCACTTTATTTGGCTTTAATTTCAGTTATAGAATTGATAGATTTTGCCTATATTTTATTTTTTTTTAATTTCTATAGAACTTTTGAATACATTATATCCTTACTTTATTTATAATTTAATTGCCTATTTTTAGTTAAATGTGGCCTAAAAAAACTACAAATCCCATAAGCCAGTAAATTACAGCTAAAAGTCATTCGATAAATTTCCTACATTTAAATTGCTATCTGGGTGAGGTCTTAAGCTCATTCACCTAAAAAAAACCTGATGTTTTGATGAATAAAAATAAATATTTGTGTCTGAAAAAGTAAGCCAGAATGCCCGGATAAGGCGGCGGCATCTGATTGGTCTACACAGCCGTCGTGTTGCTTCACGGGACTTGTAGTTCGCTGAGACGAGCTAGAAAAGGAAAAACAAGCAATAAAACCTTCACGTCCTTTGCAAAATTTCATTGTTTTGGGTTGTGTGTGAATTTTTAGAGCTGCTCACACGGGCTGATCCTGGATCCGAGCTGGAGAAAAAAGTATTAAAGCATTTGATCGAGGGCAGCGAGCTGTGGCCTACAAACTGGACTGTGGTTCCATAAAGAGAAGTGAGTAAGAACATTAGTGACACATTGGCATGATTTTTTAATTCATTTCAGCAGTAATAAAGTTGTTTTATTACGTCCCTTCTCAACCTGCTAACCTTGTCCCATGATGTAAACGCCCTATGTATGTCAGTAGTTATCGACCTTGTCCACCCTGTCCTCCTGTCCACTGGAGATCCAGAGGGACGCTGCTATTCAGGTCTAAGTTCAACCCAAAGCTGGTGACCCCTCAGCACTGTTTACCAGTCCACCCTACCTCCTCTCCTCCTGTCCTGTCTGTCCATTGCAGATCCAGAGGCCTACTGTTACACATGTCTAAGTTTGGCCCAAAGACAGGGACCCCTTGGTTCTCTGTCCATCTGTCTAACCTGTCCCCCTCTTCATTCTGTCCATTGCAGATCAAGAGAGATGCAGGCACTCAGGACTCTGTTTGGCCCAAAGGCGGTGATCTCTCGGCACCTGTCAACTTGTCCAACTGTCTGCTTCACATCCAGACGAATGCTGGCACCCAGGACCCTGTTTGGCCCAAAGCCAGTGACCCCTCGTCCTCTGTCCACCTATGTGTCCCGCATGAGGTCGCTTTGCCATTGACTTCCACTTATGCAAGGCCATTGTCACCCTAGAAGAACAGCTGTGTGAAAGGCTTCTCTTCTGCGCAGGTACCTGATGAAGCTGAAAGAGGACGACCAGGCATGTCGGGAAGCCCTCGCGTCTGGACGTCTGCTGCTTTATCACAAACTCGCCCCTCTGCTGCAGAAGAACAAGGATGGCACGTACCGGCTGCTGCACCTGACGACTCCAGGTGAAGATCAGGAAAGTTGATTTTGTAATCGAGGTCCTTCTATTGCAGTGATGACCAGCTCTTGAGCCCGGAGTGCACGGTTTCATTCCTCGCACACGGCCGCGAGGTGAAGCCGGTGTGTTTGAGCACCAGCCGGGCAGGAGTTGGGCACGAGGTCAGGTTTCCTGACCAATTGTTGTCTCCTTTTAAAGGCATGTTGACTAAAAATCCAACAATGGACGGATTAATAACGAGCCTGCATTAAATGCAGCTCTTTAAGAGGTCCCTCAGTCCCTCAGAAGGAATTCTTATTTATCCTTATTTTTGCTTTTTATTTTTGTGTACTTAGTGAAATATGACTTTAATTCTTAATGTATTTGCAAGAGAAGTGGCTAGACGCCCATCTAGTCCAGCTTACAGTGTGTTTTGCTAAAAAAAAACAACTATATTATTATGTAGAAATTATAAGACAATTTTTGATCAAATGCAAAGAAGTTTGTTTCCCAAGTTGGGGTGGTGGTGGCCGATAGGTAGGATTCCTCTTTTGGACCAATAAGTCACAGGTTCAAATCCCACCTTCAGCATCACCACTGGGTTCCTGAGACCGTTCCTGTGTGGAAATGGAAGTCGCTCTGGAGAAAAGTGTCTGCTGAATACCATAAAAATGAGGCAATGGACCCCAGAAGTGACCCCTGTTGAAAAAAAATTGTTAACCGGGTTCTTTTCAATCACATGTTTACAGTTATGGCATTAAGCAGACAGTCTTCTCCAGAGAGACTTCCAATTGCTAGTTACAGAGACAGTCCCCCCCGGAGCAACTCAGGGTTCAGGGTTTTGCTCAGGAACCCACAGGTGGTGGTGCTGGAGGTGGGATTTGAACCTGCGACCTCTTGGTCCATAGACGAGTATCCTACCACCCCAGTTTGTGAACACTCAATGCGAGCCAAGGAAGGTTTTGAAAATCAACTGCCTCTGTCCTTGAGATGTTGAAGGGATTCTGGAGAAGCTCGGGCAGGATACTGAGGCGATCGCCGAGGCTGTTCTTATTGGCTGTGGTGAGGCGGAAGAGGCCCAGTTCTGTCTGGACGTAGGTGAGAGCCAGTGAGCAGAGAATGAGTCGGTTCTTTTGGGGTGGATTTTCTGAACTGATGGCTCTTTGTAGGTGGATTCCAAAAGGATGCCATGGAGCAGCTTTGTGGTGGTGTTTTCATGGACCTTCGGAAAGCCTTCCTCATGTGTCCAGGACCAGAAGCCCCTTTGGTGGCTAAAGTAAGTAGGAACAAATAAGACCTGGGAGGTGTTATTGTGGAATACGCCACGAGTGTATCGAACCTTGAGCCCTGAGTTGTGTCCGTGTCTCAGGGTCAGGCGCTCTTGCGGTGGCATCAGACTCATGGTTTCTGCAGCGCCAGTGGACAGCCCACAATTCGGAACCAGTCTGGCAGCCAGCGAGTGTGTCCCAGCAGCGGAATCACCTACTACCCTCAAGTGAGTCCTTTCAGGCAAATGCTGAAGAGGTCAGGGCCTCAGAAAGTGTGATTTATATTTGACTTTATGATGTCCAGTTAATGTTTGGAGACCCTTCAACAGTTTGCATTTCACCAGCGTAGGAAGACGAGACGACACATGGGGCACTTTTACGGTCGTTAAGGGGACAGTTAAGGAATGTACAAAGGAAATGAGACAAAATTATGTTCATATGTCCAGGCGGCCTGGTGTTTAGGGACTAGCCCCCAGGATCGAATCCCAGACCTGTAGGTTCCCCTGAGCAAAGTACTGTCCCCAACACTGCTCCCCGGGCACTAACTGCTCTGTTAAGTTCAGACGATGTGTTTTGCTGTGGTTCACTGTGCTCACAATGACCTTGTCACTGCCACTTCAACTGAACTGGGTTCCATGATCGCATGGGACCTTTTGGTTGACCAGAGCCTCATCCTCACTGTGAAAACTTTGTTGAGAATAAATTTAAGTTTTCATAGTGAGATTGAGCGAATCAACCATAAAGACGACTCCCAAGGGTGCCAGTAATTACAGAACTCCCTTTATATACCTACAAAGAGAAGGTCACGGCACCTACAGGTGGATTTATGAGTGACTGCAACCTCTAATGTGAAGGTCATGGTCCTGAGTTCCTACCAAATGGAATAGCATCAAGTTTACAAAAAGATGAAAAAAACACTAATGATGAGAACTCTTGTGATGGATGGATTTGATGTGACCCTGTATGTCACGATGGCCTGCAGATGGCGCCGGTGGTGATCGTTCTGGTTTCTGATGGGAGCAGGTGTCTGCTGGCCCGGCAGAGCATCTTCCCCACGGGCATTTACAGCACGCTTGCGGGCTTCTGCGACATGGGTGAGTCCCACACAGCCCAATGGGAACATGGGCAGGATCAGGTCAGGTCATTTTGTTCATGTGCGGTATTGGTACCTGCAGGGGAGACACTGGAGGAGGCTCTGCGGAGGGAGCTCGCTGAAGAGGTGGGACTGGAGGTGGAGACGCTGCGGTACTCGGCCTCCCAACACTGGCCTTTCCCACAGAGCTCCTTCATGGTGGCCTGCCACGCCACGGTTAACCCAGACCAGACTCAGGTGAGGCGTCCTCTACTTGTTGAAGTGAAATGAAATGTGAACAGCGAAACGTTCTCTGCCTTTAGCCCATGCTGCACACAGGTGGGCTGCAGGACCTGCACCAGGTAGTCAAAAATGGGGTTAAGGGCTTAAATCAAGGACACTTCAGCCATGGATGGAGAAGTGGAAAAGCGTTTCTTCTCCTACAATTTCCTGCCTGTCCTGAGGATTGAAACCCAAACCCTCAATTTCTATCCAGAGCTTCCCCATTGGTGTTTTGTGTTCTGGTGTGCCCTTCCGTTAAGATGCCAAAACATATCAAGGAACATTTAAGGAAGCTGAAACCAAAGAACCTTCAGCTCTTTGAGAGACCATCAACCTGACAGTAGAGCTCAAGAGTTACTAGCAAGCCATGAGGGTTGTTAGAGAGGAAACTCTTTTGATGCCCTCAAGAACCTTTCAGAGAACCGCCAGTGGGAACCTTTGTTTTGGGGGCAACTTTGATGAGTTTTTCAGTGAGTTTCTTTAAACAATTCTTTTGGCTGCTGCTAAGCAACAACAGCATCATCGGTGCTGGTCAACTGGCTGTCGTTTCACCCCTTGTGAAGTGCTTCCGGTGTCCCTGCCTAATCCCTCCGGTCGGTTGTGTTTTTGTGCAGGTGAGTCTGAACAAGGCAGAGTTGGAGGACGCTCGCTGGTGCACTCTGGACGAAGTGCTGGCAGCGCTGCAGATTGGGAAACCTCCCCGAAACCCCACGGCCAAGGCACCGGGCCTCTTCGTGCCGCCCGCTTTCACGATAGCCAATCGACTCATCCAGGAGTGGGCCGATCAGCAAAGGCTCAAAATGAAATAGTGCAGGACCTTGCGTGGGACACAACTGGACCGATGGACATCCACATCAACTGTACACACAACCTCCTCACCTCAGGACGCTCGGCAGGACGGGCGGGGAAGTGCCTGAAACACTGCACGGTCACGATTACAGTTTTTAAAAATCCAGCCGTCCCGTTGACTCCAGGTGCGGAGACACGTTCACATCCAAATTTACCTTCTTTAGTTAAGAACTGGAGCTACGAGACTAAAACTCATTCTCAACCTGCTCCAGGTCTTCCTTAAGGTGGACTCACGGTTTTGGTTTAGGAAACAGTGGGACTTACTGTCTACAAGCATGAACCAAACTTTAGGCAAACCCCAGGTCTGTTTCAGACCCCCATCCGTCTGACTGATTCCAGATCAGCGTTTGATTCTGAAATAAGGCTGTTGGGTCTGATGTTAAGTTGATAGTAAATCCTGCTGTTTCCTAAACCACACCCACAAGCCCACCTGGAGGAGTTGAGCCTCATACCTCCAGTTCTAAAGAAGCTAAAACAAGACCCCAGCCTCGGCGACATCTGCAATCAGCGGGACACTTTTTATATTTTTTAAATTCTTAAATCTACATCTGTAACTTTTAGAAATTTTAGAATTTGACTAACAGTGGTGTCTCTCACGTGTGCGGTGACCTCGCAATGACAAGTGTCACTTTCACTTTCTTTTTTTTCCTTGTCCAAAAGATTTGACCAAGTGGACATGAGTGGGATTCATTTCTACTGATTCAGTGCTACTTTTGCCAGGTGCTATGGTCAAGCCAGACCTTATTCCTTTCTTTTTGGTTTGTTTTGGTGCTGTATGATGCTGTCTCACCGGAGACAACCCCACGACCACGTCTCCGGAATGCAGGCTGGAAAAACGAGCTACAAATCTACCTCCAGAATGAAATGTTCTTTAGAACCAGTATTTAAATCCAACAGTTTTGCCATTAATCAAGTGTCCACACTGATCCAAGATGTGATTAGGAGCCGCTTCCGTTTGGAACTGGAGCTACGAAGCTACTGTTGGGAAGAAAAACTCGATAGCCACCCGAATCCGGAGAGAGAACTTCCAAACCACACCCACAAGTCTGCTCCACCTTATCAAAGAGGAGGATGAGAGGTTGAACAAAAATCAGATGACTACTGTCTTCCTGCATTAACCTTGTAACTCCAGTTCCAAAGTAAAGAAGGTCACGGCCATGTTGCGGAAGATCTGGCCAAGTTTGTCCTTTAAGATGGTGAACAGTAAATAAAGTCAATAGATTTCTTTTATCCTAAGCACGTTCAAATGTATTCAACCGAGTTTCATTTTCAGCCCCACACGTGGGTTCGGGCACCTCCGTACAAGACGGCGATGCTGTCGTGATAAACTGTCGCTCCTTCCTGGATCGGGGCGAAAGGAGTCACATCATAGTGGAAGTGAACGGAACCAGACATCTCCATTACAAATCTGTACATTTTATTTCCAGCAGTGACGCTACATGTTTAAACATGTTTAAACGGGACGGTGATGAGGGTGAACGTCAATCTGAACCAGATCCCTTTTCTTAACTGCCTCAAAATCAGCCGTCCATCACGGACGGGTTTAGTTTAATCAAAAAGCTTCTCCAAACGCAAACCTTTCAGGAGAATTTAAAGCAACGATTTAACCCCTTTTCTTAGCGCCACCTCCCTCGCAATGTTAAACCAACACAATCAAGAAAAAAAGTGAAAAAAAAAAAAACGTGCAGACAGTGCCGTTTTGGCATCATCGTTAGGTTTTTATCCAGCTGCTGGGAATCTAAGTTAAATTGTTTAGCTATTTATTAACGAATGTGTACGAGTGTAACCCCTCACAGCTGGCGAATATTGTCCTAAGTGCTGTTGATCCCAAAGAGGAGGACCCGTCCTCATCTCAGGGTTTAAACGAAGCCGAGAAATCGCCACACGACGTGCTCAGCAGCAAAACGAACGACTTTTGGAGCCCACGGCCGATACATGAAGGCTCGGGGAAGGACGTGTCCATGTAACTGCAGTCCCTGGAGTCTCCAGCGTCTTGGCGAACGCTCACTTTTTGGCCGCTTTCTTCTTTGAAGGCTTCTTGCAGTACTTGGCCTCAATATCCGCCAAGAGCGAGTTGAAACCTTTTTCTTTGGACTTCTGCCTTTGCTACAGCAAGAGAAGGAGGAAAAAATAAAAATAAAAAAAGGACCAACATGTTGCTATAATAACTAAAAATGTCAAATTTCACATTCACATCGAACCTGAGACAAGACACAATGGGTCTTCCTGGTGAGATTAGTTATTTGGTGGCAAGAAGGGACAGCACGGAGTTACGGACATCTCCAGAGTGATAGAGTGTCCCTTGGGATGTGCTGGAGAGATTTCAGAAACAGAGTCTGCAAACCAAAAAGTGCATGTCTTACCTGGATCATGGCCACCAGGCTGTCCCCAGCGTCCAGCCCCATCTCTTTCTGCATCTCCTCGGCCTCCTGCTGCTCCTTCTTCGCCTGAACGACACAGAGCAGCGACGTTAACCCAACGCGGGCGTCCGGGTAGAGCGGCGTGGGCGGTGGCTTAAATCACTCACCTTCCTCTTGCGCGCCGCCTTCTTCTTGGTGTTCTCGTGAGTGAAGGCTTTGTAAGCCGGTACGTCTTCCGTGTCGACGGCTCGCTGCAGGATTTCCCGGACGCGGGGCTCGTCGGCGTGCTCGCAGCACAGCGCCGATTCCATGATTCGATCCATGTCTCCCTCGTGAAGCAGGTAGAGCCTCTTCAGGTCCTCCTGCTCCTCCTCCGAGTCCTTGTACTGCTTCTCAAAGTCCAGGATGTCCTGCAGCGTGATCTGGAACGACCACATAAGAAAGGTAAAATAAGCTGAACCCATAATGTTTTTTAAAGCTTCATCCTACTTCTCGTGCTCTGATCACTCCATTCTTGCTATGAGGGTGAATAAAGTGAAAAATCTTGAGCACCACGTTTCTTCCGATTTCACTTCAATTTTTAATGTGTTGTTGAGGAACAGTTCTCCAGATCTTCCTGAAGGACAGTGTTGTTGTCTCTCATGTTCAGTCCAGTCTCTGTACCTGATCACTTTCAGATTCATTGTGGGATCATCTCCAGAGAGAACAGAGAACATAAGAAGAGCTTTGGGACGTCCTTCCTGAAGCCTAGAGAAGTGTTCCGAAGACGACTTAAAGAAAGGAGCTGGTCTAAGAGAGTTGAGGCTGTGCTGAAGAATAACGGTGGTGAATACTGACCCTAAAGCTGGTTCGAATGAAACTCTCTTTGTGTTTAGAATGGAGTTACATGTTTTTGTACACAAATCACTGACCGACTGTCTCACCTTCACACATAGAGAGAAATGAGGGGATGAAGACTTTTTCACAGCACAGTACATCTGAAAGCGGCTGAAAATTTGGCAGAACTACTCCATCAAAGAGTAAATCACACTTTCTTTGACGGCACTGAGCTAAAGAGATGTTTAAGCCATGAACAGGAAATTCAGTGTCCAATTCAGAAAATGAAGCTGGATCACTGATGTCAATCTGTCTCTTCTATGTGGACATATGTGGACATGTGTCCAGCACTTTAAGAACTCCTGTCCATCGAAGCCTGTTCTGTTAAACACAAGGGATTTCACTTAGTTCCACACCTTTCTGAGAAACAACTTATGGATGTATTTGCTGAAATTTTATTCACAACATGTCTCCATGAAAAGGACGTGGGACGGATCCGTCCTTCTGTCCGACGTGAGCGAAAGGGCCAGGCTTCCTTTCTTTCCTAAGCAGGCGCCCACTAATCTTGTTAGCAGGCATGGAGAAAGTGTTTTAATCTCTTCCGCTCTGTAAAGACGGGACCAGCGCAGAGACCAGCGACCTTTACGGACGCGCTGGTGAGACGATCAGACAGACGGAGAGGGTCCCGGGACGTATGGCCTCTTTCACTGCAAACGCTCCGAGCCCAAACATCCATTTTTGACGGTACCGTAGAAGATCACGGGGACGGATGAAGGACGCGACATCTGCAAAATGCAAAAACATCAAGCAACCCCTCTCTGTGCGGTACTACAATTCCCAGCATGCACTTCAGGGAATTCATTAGGCCTTCCAAACACAGTGGATGCTCCCTGAAGTGGACGAAGAGACAGAAAGCTCGGCCTTGGGACACTTTTTAAAGGCGTTCTCAGTTCCCCGATTCTGGAACAAGCTCTGCAAAACTACAAAATCCACACACACCATCCAGCCATAATCCAGCACCCGGGGAGCAGTGATGGGGACGGTACCTTGATCAGGACAACCTACCGCTCTTATCACACTACCTTAAAGGCCCTACCACTAGACCACCAGCACCCTTATTAAAAGCGAACTGCACTTCATCCTGAAGCCCTCGTCCCACAGAAACACTCCACCGGCCTCCGTAGTAGATCAGACTCCCCTTCGCTCTGAGGCTCTAGACTGAGACGTCCCAAAACAAGGACGATGGCGACAGTATGAAGGACAACTTCAGAGTCGGTCCCATCACGTTATCCCACAATGATTAGGATTTTAACTCCACTGTGACTTCATTTTAACAAACAACTCGCCATTTCCTGAGCTGACAGTCCGCTAATTAAAGAGAGATCATTAAAAAAGCCCCGCCTTCTTTTAACTCCCCATAAGCTCCTCCCACCTTCGAGGCGCATCATCAGTAGAGGATTTTTTTTTTCTTGCCTTTAAAAGTGAAAACGTCACTGTGAATCACCGCTGAAGGTGTTTTTATAGGGGATTTACCAGGTTTTGCACCTGGACTGGAGAGTCTCTTTAACAGAGGATGATGGCCAGCAGTCCAGAGTCCCACCACTGAATAAAGTGGGATGTCCGGGACACGGACACTAATCAATCGGCCAGAGCACAAAAACAATCCGGTTTTGGGTCATTTTTAAGGAGCTCACCTTCAGTCCATCGAAGTCTTGGTGTGTCGGGACTCCTGGGCAGCGCGAGGAGGGCTACAGTGTATAAAAGCAGCACGTGAGGCGCCACACGGCCGTTTAATCCGATCAGGCGCCGGATGTGCGGCCACGCCGCCTGCAGCTCGGAGAACCGGAGACCGGCCGCTGCCTCTCCCTCACGCCGCCCACAGTGAGCCCGAGCCCGCCCGCGCTCTCGCAGAGCTCCGCCGCGCGCTGGACGTCCGAGCGGATCCGGAGCGGCCGCCCGAGTTTAATCCACAAACGGAGGAAAATAATAATAATAATAATAATAAAGGAGGAGAGAGAGACGGAGCAGCGCAGCCGAAACCCAATCACAGCTGATAGAGCAAATATACAACACCAACACAGCGCCCCCTGCTGACCAGAACACAATACAACACCAACACAGCGCCCCCTGCTGACCAGAACACAATACAACACCAACACAGCGCCCCCTGCTGACCAGAACACACAATAACACCAACACAGCGCCCCCTGCTGACCAGAACACAATAAAACAATACAACACACACACAGCGCCCCCTGCTGATCAGAACACAATATAACAAACACAGCGCCCCCTGCTGACCAGAACACACAATAACACAAACACTGCAAAAGCATCAAGCAACCCCTCTCTGTGCGGTACTACAATTCCCAGCATGCACTTCAGGGAATTCATTAGGCCTTCCAAACACAGTGGATGCTCCCTGAAGTGGACGAAGAGACAGAAAGCTCGGCCTTGGGACACTTTTTAAAGGCGTTCTCTGACACTGAAGAACGACACATTCTTACTGCCTTAAGGGTTGTTCTGACCCAGATTAAGTCCAGAACCAGTTCGTTTACTAATTACAGAATTCAGAGATCAGTAACCACCTGTATTATAAAGAGGAAGACTGTGTAAGTTTTTAATTAGCGAAAAAACCATGCAGTGGGGCAGCGGTGACCCAGTGGCTTTAAGGACATCACTCCTGGCTCGGAAAGTCATGGGTTCGAATCCCAGACCAAAAATTTGTCCTGAATTACCCTTGATCGAGGTACCATCCCCATTACTGCTCCCCAGATGCTGGATGTGTCTGCCCCCTGTTGGATGGTGTGTGTGTGTTAAATACAGAGGAAGTTTCGTTGTGGTCACAATGAAAAATAATCACTTTAACTTTCGGTGCATGCGACAGCTTGAGGTTTGGCCCACCGTGAGACGTTCCAAGAAAAAAAAAAGTTCATCTGATCTCTTCTCTGGAAAGTCTGAGAACCTGCAGTTGGACTGAAATGAGAAGTTGTGGCATGTTTGGGTTTGATTACCATGACAACAGCCGTCAGTTGTAGTTATAATGGATGGGATCAAGCCTGACAAGCAAATGTCAAAATATATCTCTCAATCTTTTTCACTCATTTTCTGAGCCACTTGTCCTGATGAAGATCACTGGCAGGCCTCTCAGGGCAAAAGTTACCTTGGACAAGTCACCAGTCCATCGCAGGGAAAAAACACGAACACACTCACAGACACCTAGGAGACAATTTAGCATCTCCAGGCCACCTGACATGCTGGTCTTTGGACAGAAACCAGAGCTCCCATAGGAAACCCCCACAGGGAGAACATGTCCACTCCTCACAGAAAGGACTCGGACCGTCCCACCTGAGAAACCTTCTTACCTTGAGGCAACAGTGCTACCCACTGCACCATATATTTAAATGGTGTGAGATTTAGGGTAAAAACTAGACTCTCAGAAAATTAGGTACAGCTGCTGTGGTGATCCCCACAAGTTCCCATCTTCAGCTAGTAGAAGGTGGATGGATAGGTCGAAGTAGACACTAATATGTGTCTGAATCAACAAGGCCAGTTTTCTTAGGCCTCTATATATACATATGGATTTGAACAATTTGAGGAAACTCTTGATATAGGTATATCATCTAACATGGAGCAACTAACATGGTGCAGAGTAGACTCTTACAGTAAACGTAGATCTTTGAAGAACCATTTCCATACCTTTGCTTCTGAAGGATGGATACCGTTGAGTATGTATTACTTCAGATGGAACATTTTTTCAGGATCAGATCTTGCTCCATGTGAGGAAGCCCTTCCTCCAGGGTTTTCAGGATGGGCTGACTTTGGTGAGCTAGATTGGGGCTTACAGGACATTGGATCAATCAGCAAAAAAAGGAAGAAACTAACCTTCAGTGAATCATTTTTTATTCAAAAAGAAAAGAAGCAAAATGATAATCAGCCTGAGATGGGAGGTTCTCCCAGATTCTTTTACAAAAGACAGAACGTGTGACGTTCACTTTGGCCTTGAGAGCTGCCGCAACAGGCGGGGACAAGTTGTCCGGCGGGTATACCAAAGTTCATATGGACATCTTAACGTTCTGTAATAAAGCTCCTTTTGATAATTCTGCCAAAGAACGATACAAAAATGTCGGAAACGTCATCAAAAATGTCATCTATTAAGATCAGGCTCAGCTTTTTGTACTCGACAGGATTATTAACTTGGGGGAGGTTCCCTCGAGTTCCATCAGCGTTAGTGCAGAATGTCGCACCATGGACACCATGATGCAATTCGATCCAAGGCAGCAAGACTCTTTAAAGAAAAGGAAAAAAAGGGTACCAGAAAGGGTTCCTTGCACCATGCCAAAGAAGAACTACCATCTGTTCCATGAGCTAGCTTTCAAAGGATGGTTAAAGCGGAGGATCATCAGATGTTCATCAAGGACCCCCAGACAGTCCACTCTCCCATCTTGCAAAACATTGTGATCCTTAGATCTAGTTTGAGAACCTATGCCTTGAATCATGAGATGTGTGATCTCAAGAACTTTCAGACTGGTACAGAAAATGTATGTTCTTGAAACTTCTAAAGGGTTAACAAATCTCATTTCCAAACACGGTTCTCTCAGGCAGTGGTTCTCAAACTGATTCCTGGCTGCTTGCTTGTTCTACGAGTTGCGAATGAGAAATGGACCCAAATTGTGGAATGGGCAGGAGTCACCAGTCACTGGTTTGAGAACCCCTTCTTGAATATTATTGGTCCTCAGGAACAGTCAAATGACCCACGTTGCTCATTCCCAACAGAGGGTTACGGTGAAAACATCAAGGACCATCCAGGGTCCTCAAGCATCCTTTCAAGAGATAAAGGAGCACATTTTGAGAACCTGTCTGCTACCGCCTTAGAGGTCTATTTTTGTAAATGAGAACCTTTTCAAAGTTGAACAATCCTCCTTATGCCAGAACCTTGAAACTTTAACATTATGTGAAGGTTCTTTTAACTATCTTCAATCCCCAATCTTGTTTCTAATTCGGTTCTCCAAGGCAGTGGCTCTTGAACAAGTTCTCAGTTGCGTATTTTTGGTTTTAAACCTATAAGACGAGTTTTGCTTTAAGACGGTGTTTTTTTTCAAGGCATTATGCAAAGAGCTAGACAATAAGACGTGTTGCAACATTTTAAGGACTTCCAGGTAAGGCAAAGGCTCTAGAAAGCACCCTCACATTATTAAAGAACCTTTGCATCATGTGAAGGGTCTTAAAAGCTTTAAAATAGTTATGCCGAGAAATGGGAACCATAAGTCCTTCAAAGGACTTGGTGGGGCTGCTACGATTTCAGCTTCTAAATGTGTGATAGTGTGGTTCTCCAGGGACTGAGGGTTCATATTCTTGCACAAGCCCATGTTCTGAAGAATGGAACTGAGCCAAAACCTGGAACTCATGAGGACCCCCGAGGACAGGTTTGAATGGAATAACATTCGAGATCCAAGTTCAGGCATACACACACTTGTGCAGCTTCAGGTTACGGGGGTCCGCGTAGCGTTTTCCACACTTGTCACATATGTACTGCTTCCCTCCACCGTGGACGTGGCGCTTGTGCGTCCTCAGGTGGCTCCCCTGGCTGAAGCACTTGCCGCAGCACTCACAGCTGTACGGCTTCTCCCCGGTGTGAATCCTCTCGTGGAGCTTCAGGCTGTTGGTGTTGTTGAACCACTTGTCGCAGTAGCTGCAGCCGAACGGTTTGAGTCCAGAGTGCGTGCGGCCATGAGAGATGAGGCTGCTCTGCTGGCTGAAGCTCTTGCCGCACTCCTTGCAGGTGAAGGGCTTCTCTCCGGTATGAATCCGCTTGTGGATTTTGAGGTTGACGGCCTGCCGGAACGTCTTGCCGCACAGGTCGCAGGCGTATGGACGCGCGTCCGTGTGGATGCGCTCGTGGTTGCGCAGGTTGACCACGTGCCGGAAGGCCTTGCCGCACTCCATGCAGGAGTGGGGCTTCTGCCCCGTGTGGATCAGCTGGTGGGTGATCAGCGTCTTGGCTCGCGTGAAGCTCTTCTGGCAGATGGAACAAGTGAAGCTCTTCTGCCCGGTGTGCGTTTGCTGGTGCCGGGCCAGATTCTGGGCAATGTTGAACTTCTTGCTGCACACGTCGCAGCTGAATGGCTTCTCGCCGGTGTGGATTATCTCATGCGTCTTCAGGTGGGCGGCCTTCCCGAAGCACTTTCCGCAGACTTTGCAAATGAAGGGCTTCTCCCCCGTGTGAACGCGGTGGTGGTCCACAAGGCTCTGCTTATGAGCGAAGGCCTTTCCACAGAGCACGCAGCCGAACGGCTTCTCGCCCGTGTGGATACGATGGTGGGATTTGAGGTTATTCAGGGTGGAGAAACTTCTCCCACATTCTGTGCATAAATAAGATCGCCTCCCTCCGAAGCTGATGGCATCCTGACCGGCCCCGCTGTCCTCTTCTGGGGTTCTGCCTTCTCCAGATGACTGATCTAAGTGGCCTGCAAAAGCAAATACAGGACATTTCTAGGTCATCGATTCAACTCCAAGCTCTTCAGAGGACACTTGTTCGAGATACAGGGATATGCGTTGGACATTTTCCAAAGAGAAACACTGACTAAGACCCTTGTCCAACCTCAGAGCCTAAGGCCACCATAACCAACAGCAAGTGTGGGCTAGAGGGTTACAGGAGCAGTGAAGCTCCTGGAATGATCCTACATCACTGCGTTGATCGTGACCTCTCTAATGCTCTTGTGGCTGCAAGAAAATCCTTACAGCATTATTCCAACATCTAGGGCTGGTTTCCTAAACCCAGATGAGGCCTCAAATGGCAGTCTTCCATGGGCATGTCAATTTGGTCAATAATCAGCTTGCTCAAAGAGCACTTAAACGTAATCGGTTTAAAACAAGAGGACGACACTGGTGAGTCAAACGGCAACTCGTCACATACGATTCGTCCCAAACATACCTGCGACGATGGACTTCAAGTCGATGTTTCCAAATTCGTCTTTGATCGTCACAGCCAGGGTTAACGGAGACTCGGGTTGCTGACAGTCCTCGGCGTCTGCAGCCTGGCGTAGCAGAGAGTAAGCTCATTAGCGGCACCAAACAAAATGGGGATTATTTTTTTTGCCTTGTCCGTTACCTTACCTCGTTCCGGGTATCCGAGTTCCTTCCACATCCATCGTACGAATGTTCCTCCTCTGAAATTCAACCAAAAGAAAAGAAGAAGAAACAGCATTAAAACCATTCAAACAACCGGACAAAGTATTTAAGGTATGTGTTGAGTAGCCAGGAGGACAAGAGGGCTGGACTACCCCTCGGCGGCTGTCCGTTATTCCGTCTTCATCGTGCCTTTGTTAGGAACTTCAGCGGTACGTTCACACTGGGAAGGCCTCAAAGCGAGTCCGGTTCATTGTACGCTAATTAAATCTGATACGGTTCACCCAATCAGAACGCAGGGGTGTTCTCGGGAGTTATAAACATCCATTCCACCTGGAGGCTCATTTTTAAGCAGGAATGCAATTCGTTGGCACTAAACAGCAAAGACAACCCGTTACTTGAGGCCACTCGAGACAAACGCAGACTACAGGTCAGCACATTTCTTGTCTTTACTTTTAAAAGGCAGGGATTTTGTCCACCTACGTCCGAGAGTGTCCACCGCGTTCAGCAGGGTCGTCTGGTGACTATGTCTGCTCCCAGTGTGAACATACTGTAAGATTTACTATAGATGTATACTATATCTGACATTTAACCCACACACACGTGCAGCAGGGGGCAGCTATTTAAAGCACCCGGGGAGCAGTGATGGGGACGGTACCTTGCTCAAGGGTACCTCAGGGCAACCTACTGGTCTGGGAATTGAACTCACAATTTTGATCCTGGGGCCTCGTCCCTAAACACTAGACCACCGCTGCCCCATCTTTGGGCTAAGAAATGATTTTGTGAGAACAAGGTCTTGGCTCTAAGTCTCCGTCCTTGTCCTCGTCCACTTGACCCTGACAGGACGCAACGATTTTCTTAGACCAGTGGTCATCTCAGACTCATCGCTCACGAAGACATGATGGAGCAAAAATGGCACTGAGGACAGCAGGTCTAGACTAGAGACTAACGTTGAGCAATCAGAGGAGACTCATCGATGCAGATTTTGGGAAGTGAACCCGTTACACACACACACACACCCGTTCTGGACCCTCACCCAGCCCTCCACCAGAGAGAATGTTCAGGATGCTCCCTGGCTGCTTGGCCCTCTTCCCGGAGAACGTCTTGCACTCCAGGTCCAGCAGGAACTTGGTCTCGTCCACAAGTTTGATGATTTTGCCCAGAGCCTCGTTTCCCAGGACCTCCATGATGGTCGCAAACTTCTTCTGTGGGAACAGAAAGATTCATTGCAGAAATTCACGCCGTATCGTCTACACAAACATATTTCTGAGTCATTTCGGATTCATTTGCAGAAACTTTTACACGTTCCATGGTCCGTATAAGGTTTATTATTAGATTGATATTATTCACCTCTAGAATTGGTTTATCACAAACAATATCACAATAATTAATAATGACCAATAATCAGAGACGCTCAAAAATCTATCGTGATCAATAGTCAGCCCTGATCACACGTCACCCGTGAACCACCGCGATTCATATTCACCCAATTGACCAAACATGATCATTAATCAATAATTAATCATGTGAAATAATGAAATGATGAATACTGATAATCAACGCTGATCGATAATCATGGTCAGTAATCAGCCATGAACAAAATAACCCTGATCAATAATCCATCACAAAAACTATCATCCATTGTTAACAATGATCAGCCGCAAAAAAGTCATCAATAATAAACAATCAACCCTGATCAATACACATCCCTAATCAGTAACCAATTATGATCAGTAATAAATAACAATCAATGATCATTATCTACAACCAATCCTAATAATCACCCCTGATCAATAATCAATCGTCATCCATATCCGAGCCTGATCAATAAGTGGGTAGTGAAAGTGAAAGTGACTATTCTTGTCGTTGCGAGGTCACAGCACACAGTGAACCACAACGAAACCGGACCTCTGCATTTAACCCATGCAAACACCGTGCAGCTTTGAAAGCGCCCGGGGAGCAGTGACGGGGACGGTACCTTGCTCAAGGGTACCTCAGGGCAACCTACTGGTGAAGGGTTTGAACCCTGTGGCCAAATCCCTCACCACTAGGCCACCGCTGCCCCACAATCAAACCTGATCAGTAACCGATCATGATCAGTAATCAATGGTGATCAATAATGAG
Source organism: Hepsetus odoe (assembly GCA_017165825.1). NCBI lineage: Eukaryota > Metazoa > Chordata > Actinopteri > Characiformes > Hepsetidae > Hepsetus > Hepsetus odoe. Next base: position 27,075 of record JABMDN010000146.1, read on the forward strand.
TTTCGATTACGAAGGTGAATGTTGATCCCCCACCAGCCTCTGCTCGTCCTCTGACTGCAGTAACGCTGCTGTTGTCGCTGTTTGTCTGTTTGTTGTTTGTTTGTTGGTCTCGTGCAGCAGCAGCGCGCTCATTTCCGCCACCGCCGCGCGGATCAGCGCCTCCAGCACTGCCGCCAGGTGCGCGTGCAGCGCCAGGACAGGCATCGGCACGAGCGACCCCTCAAGCGATCAAACAAAACCAATCAGTTAATCAATCAGTCAATCAATGATCGAGCGGATCGGAGCGGAACCACCAGAGCGGAGGACACAGAGAGCACGCCACATCCGGGCCTCCGCTTCAAAATAAAAGCCCTCAGCAACACAAATTAGAAAGGGTTTCACAAAAATAAATATTTTAAAATAGAATATATAATAAATTATATATAAAGAATATATAAAAAAGCAGAATAAATATATTTTATTAAGACTATAAACACAATCAATAAACAATTCAATACATAATTATATATATATATATATATATATATATATATATATGTGTGTGTACACATATTATATAAAAACAGCATCAAAGATCAAAAGAGCTGTCTGAGGCCTTCAGAAAGAAGATTGCAGCAGCTTATAAGTCTGGTAAGGGATTTAAAAAGATCTCAAAAAAATTTGCACTCAGCCATTCCACTGTCTGGAAAATAGCCTACAAGTGGAAGACTTCCAAAACAACTGCCAACATGCCCAGGTCTGGCCATCCAAGCAAGTTCAAGCAAGTTCAGGCAAGTTCTCCAAGCATGACTGCAAGATGCAAAAGAAGTTTCAGAAAAACCTAAAATGTTATCACGGGACCTACAGCAGGCTCTTGCTACTGTTGCTGTGAAAGTGCCTCTACAATCAGAAAGAGACTGCACATTTTTAACTTGCATGGGAGCGTGCAAGGAGGAAACCTTTGCTCTCTTAGAGAAACATCAAGGCTAGACTGAAGTTTGCCAGAGAAAAAGTAGACAAAGACCAGGACTTGGAATAATGTTCTTTGGACAGATGAGTATAAACTTAATTATTTTGACACGAGAACAGAGCACATGTCTGACGTAAATGACTTACAGCATTCCAGGAAAAGAACCTCACACCAACTGTGAAGCTTGTAGGTGGAAGTGTCATGGTTTGGAGGTGGAAGTGTCATGGTTTGGAGATGCTTTGTTGTAGCAGGACCTGGCCAGCTCACCATCAGAGAATCCACCATGAATTCTACTGTGTATCAGAGGGTGCTTGAGGAACATGTGAGACCATCTGTAAGAATGTCAAAGCTGAAACCGAACTAGACCCTGCAACATGACAATGACCCAAAACATACCATTAAATCCACCAAGAACTGGCTGAAAACTAAGAAATGGAGAGTCCTGGAGTGACCGAGTCAGAACCCCGATCTTAATCCCATTGAGATGCTTGACTTGAAGGGTGGGGCAAACTTTCCTCAGACTGATGTCAGAGACGCGTAGATGCTACAAGAAGCATCTCAGTGCGGTTATTTCAGCCAAAGGAGATAACACTAGCTCTTAGGGGGTAGGGTGTCCTAACATTTTCCTCAGTTAGAGTACACATTTTTGTTGAATGAATAAATCAAGGTAAATTTTTGTTGTTTACCTGCAATCAAATCACTTTATTTTCCAGAGATAAATAAAAACAAGGCTAGTAAGGTTAGTAAATTGCTTAATTAAGAACTGAAAATGTAATGGGGTGTCCTAATTTTTTTTCACATGACTGTGTATATATATATATATATATAT
>JABMDN010000147.1:0-30602 GCA_017165825.1 Hepsetus odoe
AAGAAAGAAAGAAAGAATATGAAAACAGAAAGATAACCTTGTACACAGAAAGAATATAATAATAATAATAAAAATAAATTATAAATAATAAATGTAAATGTAGATACAAATGTAATAATAATAAATAACAACAATAACAACAATAAATAATAATAAACAATAATAAAAATAAAGTGCTTCGAAAACAGGATTAAAACCCTGTATCGTTAAACACGTGCATGTTTAATTTTCAGTTTGAAGATTTATTCAGAGAAAGGAAAGGCAAGAAAGAACGATGCGACTGTCATGTCCCTTCTCGTCCGGCTTTCGCTTTCAGGGTTGAGTTCTAATGAACGATTTGAGAGGGCGCTGGCTGTTCTGGGCGTTCAGAGTTTCAAAGTTCAAATCAAGCATCAGCATTTCGTTTTCATTTCTATGTAAAAGGAAGAACAATAGGAACTTTTTTCTCCAAACTGGAGGGTAAGACGACCGAAACGATTCAAGTAACTCTTGGGTAGAGGAGCACAGACTCTGAAGACTCCTGAAACTTGTTTGGGGAACAATAACGCACAAACCAACAAAAACATGAGCTTTTCTTCTTTGTGAGCGAAGTGGAGAGAAGGGGTAGAAGGACGTGTCCCATTGTTGACAGGGTGAAGACAAACTAACAAACCAACCAAGAGTCTAGAGTCTTCCAGTGAGATTAGAAACCGGTTCTCTCGTGTGTAAGCAGTGAGATTCTAAACTTCGCTGATTTATCCATCGATACAATATACCGTATTTACTCGTGTATAAGTCTCACCCCTGATTTGGAGAGATATCTTGACATTTGAGATTTTGGAGATTTTGCTCACGTGTACATCTTTGGGAAACTGCCTCTAGGACGTGGTTCATTTGGGAAACATATTGGTTTCAAAATGTTAATAATGTCTATTTTATTTTAAGACCTACAAGTATTTCATAGTGTTGCTGTCTGTGATGCTTTGCTTTGAATTACAGTATCAAAATGTGCCAACAGAAGACATTGTACACTGCCTGTCTATCACGTAACTCGGGGTGATTACGGTCAAATGTATTGAGTTGCTCCGCACGCGGTCACCGTTTTAGGTGTTCAAAATGGCGGCATGTGCGTTTTTTACAGGTAAATGTAGTGCTGTGTATTTTACTTGATGGGAAAACACAAAAAACGTGTATTCTGTAAGAATTTAGAAGATAACTGGCTGGAAATGTGAACCTTCACTGGTCTGGAAACCCTTGTATCTTCTTGCTACTTGCCGTTCCGTCATCCTCGGCACCGGGCTGAAGGTCTTCTGACGGTTTGTTTGTTCTGACCTTTTCATCTCTAGTCGGTTCTATCACGTGTCTACTTCCCTGTATGGCTATCTAGGTGCCTTCATTCCAGGAATAAATTCAATTAACCGATGAAGTTCGGAGAAATGGAGAAGCCCGTTGAAGGATGGGTGGAGTGGCGGCAGGCTGCACGGACTCCAGGCGCCTTACCTTTGGGGATTGGGTTCGTTCTGCTTGTCCCGTTCATGACGAATCATCCGGCACTTCCCGATCGCCCCGCTGGGTCTCGATATGGACATCCCTTTGAAGCTGAGCCTGAAAAATAAGCAAGGTTGGTTGTTTGCGCACTCTCTCTTTATCTCTCTCTCTTCTCTCTTCCGTTCCGTGCTTACTCGATGCTAATAGATCGACAAAGATAAGCTGCGTCGAGAAGCATCCGCAGACTTTCTGAAGTGCGTCGCCAACACGTGTTTGAAGTCTGCATTAAAAAAGCAGACGGCTTCCCTCGTACTGGTGAAAAAGCCCAGCTGGAGGGAGACATCAAGCAGCTGCAAACAGACACGGCAGGGAAAGTAAGCACCGCCTGCCCTGCGAGGGTAAATAATGCTCATGTGCTCTTGAGCAAGAGGCTAATTAAGTTCCTGTTTAGAGGGAGGAAAGTGCTCTTGTGGCGTCCGAGCCCAGATCTGGAAGAACGATTCGGACAAAACACCTAAACGTGTGTTGATAAAGCTTCCTGGCATCTGCTCTCCCAAGCTCCTTATATCCAAATAAAAGTTGTGAACGCCTGTTCAAGAAGCGCTGCAAATAACGGCAAGAAAACGAAATCCAAAACATTCCAATCTTATAAAACCTCCCCCGATCAGAGCTGATCAAATCAAAACTAGAGCAGGATTAAAACTGGAGTCCTTGAACCACCTTGCAGAGGTGGCCTAGTGCTTAGGGACTATGTTCCAGGTTCAAATCCCAGACAAGATACGGTTCCCATCATTGCTCCCCTGGTGCTTTAAATAGAGGCTGTGTTTCTATGTGTGCTGTTTCACAAGTCACTTTCACTTGCGCTTTGAATATTGCCCCCTTTCAAACTGCGATTTCGACATAAACACAGTGGATCGCTGGGGTGTAATCGTATATCAGAGTCTCTTGTTGCTCTCTAATCGCTCCCTCGCTTTTGTTTAAATTCCTGGAGCTAACGTGAACGGGGTAATCGGAGACAACAGTAAAAATGCAGATGGGCTAGAGATGATGATCAAGCACTAGATTAACTGTTGATGCACTTCAGTGGAGCGCGACTGACTTTGAGAAACAGAATGCCTTCGAATAAAACTCGAAGGAATGCTTGCAGGGCCTGAATGCCGTTCCTGGGTTTCTAAGTAAGCGAGTTCACCGACCTGTTGTAGATGTCATCGTCCTCTCCTCCCCAGCCCCAGTAGTTGTTGGGAAAGCCGTTGATTTTCAGGAACTGCTCCTTGCTCATGGAGGACACGCCACCAAAGTACTGGTTATAAGGCAACCTGCAAAAACGACAAGAGGAGAAAAGTTCATTTCCTGCATTTGAACAGCTGGTCTAAAGGAAGATGGGCCTTTTTTCGTCTCTTTAATGGAAGAGCACGCACTAAAGCTAGTCACCTAATGTTTCTAACCATCTATTTGGTACCGGGCCACAAAATTCTGTCGTGTCCCCTTCGGTTTGTGTGCATTTTGCTCCCTGTCGAACTGTGATGGGTCCACAAAAAAAAAAAGAAGACACGTTCAGGAAAGACTGAACAGGTGACCCTGAGACTTGGTGACCAAACTGGAGAAACCGTTTTCAGAAAATCAGTAAAAGTTCTACAGAAACATGTTTAGTATGTTTCCTCTCAAGCTGGGGTCAAGATAAAAGCTGTTCTCTCTAGAGCAGATCTCCATCTCTCCAGGTTCTCCTCAAGCTGCTCCCTACTCTCACTGCAGATCACAATATCATCAGCAAACATCATCGTCCACGGAGACTCCTGTCTAACCTCGTCCGTCAGCCTGTCCGTTACTATTGCAAATAATAATGGGCTCAGCGCTGATCCTTGGTTTAATTCAACTTCTACCTTAGATGGATCCGTCACTCCCACTGCAGAGCTCACCACTGTCACACTGCCATCATACATATCCTGAACTACTCTCACATACTTCTCTGTAACACCAGACTTCCTCACAAAAACCACAACTCCTCTCTAGGCACTCTGTCACCTGCTTTCTCCAAATCCACAAAAGCACAATGCAGCTCCTTCTGACCTTCTCTGTACTTCTCCATCAACACCCTCAGAGCAAACATTGCATCTGTGGTGCTCTTTCTCGGCATAAAACCATACTGCTGTTCACTGATCCTCACCTCTTTTCTTAACCTAGCTTCTACGACTCTTTCCCAGAACTTCATGGTGTGTCTGATCAACTTTATCCCTCTATAGTTACTACAGCTCTGTGCATCACCCTTATTCTTGAAGATCGGTACCAGTACACTTCGTCTCCACTCCTCAGGCATCCACTTTTCATTTTGTCTAATTGTTGTGTTAAAGTATATTTAAAGGCTGAACAAAAAGAGTCTTGCATCCTTCTTTGAACTTAAATGTATGATTTATACATTAAAAAAAAAAAAAAACAGAAATAACAAAATCAATTACAAATGGAGCTCACATACATGAAACCAGTTTAACAACTTTTAATGTCATTTTCATCTGACAACATTTTAAAACCCTACTAAATGGTGCCATCTGCATGATGCAAGAGCACCAAAGTTCAGCATTCGGTCTGAAACTTTGACCTTCATGACACACCTTAACCATTCTAAATCACCGTACTTCTAATAATCCTCATCTGATCCCTCAAACAGCAACTTGGGAGTTTCCTTGTTCCTTGTTTTCCTTGTGGCCTAAACAGAGACTTTCATGCAATTTGTCCATGTTTAGTTTGTAACAGTTTAATTGGTTTTGGGGGAAATGGGTTTAAAAAGGATTCAATCTGGGCAGCGGCAGGTCGGTTGGGTTACTAGGTTAGGTTAGTTCACTTCTGATGAAACATGACTTTACAGCTGAATTAACGGTGAACACGCATCTCAAAGCCAAGCCTGAGCTCACCTTAATGTTATGGCTTCTACCAGCTAACAAAATTCCTTTCATCTGTAATATTCTTCTGAACTCTTAGGTTTAAAGTTAAGACTTCTAAAAATGAACTAAATGTATAGCTACTGCTGAAATCCGATGCGATTCACTGTTTTAATTCAATCCGCAGGTATGCACCTCCACGCCAGCGTCTTTCAGACACCAACGGACTCCGAAACATTCAAAGAAATACGAAAACCGAAATCCAGCTGGCAGACTTCAGTCTGGCCGCCTCTGTGGTTAATGACAGTACAAATTATTCATCAGAGAGCGCCTGACGTCTTTCCCTGGCCCTCCTCGTCGAGGGCTAATTCGAGAAAATGACGACCAGATGCCATTTCCACAGGAAGAACGGTGCCCTTCACAGCCCCTGTTTACAAGGAGGAGAGAAAGCCTCCGCCATGAAACACAAACTCGGCCCAGAGTTGCACACACAGGCATTAAAAAAAAAAAAACGCGAAAAAACACTGGTTGGAAATATTCCTGCCTATAATTGCATTTGCCTCCAAATGAAATCCTTTCGCTCAGGATTGCTGCACTATTAATCGCCATTAACACCTTTTCAGAACCCAACGAATGCTGTTTCCACCGGAACGATTTCCAAAAAACAGTAATCTGTGTGCTGTGCATGCCTTAGTCTGACCATTCTCCTCTCCAGAAGGCCAGTATTTACAGTAACCGCCTGGTTTATCTAATCAGCTCAAACCAGGAGCTGCTGCTGGAACAGAACCAGGCGATGACCGGAGCAGCGGGAAGAAGTTCAGGAAGGTCTTTCTGAACTTAAAATCCTGATCTGAGCTCTCGGCTCGGCAGCTGTGGCTTCCTCGCGTTCGTTAAAAACAAACGACAACCGAAAAAGGACTTCTAACTTTTTAATCGGCGCAACAAGACCCAGGAAAAAACGGTTCATCGACACAAAATGGTCTTGGAGACGGCGGACGGGTGCTGTCTGGCTCCGTTTAAGTGAAATACTATTGAGACGCTGGTTGAGTAAACAGAACGGGGTTCTGAACTCCGTCCCCTAAAGCAGAGTTTCCAACATTTTCTTATCAAAAAACTTAGAAGGAGCAGCGCATCGTTTCTTTGAGCCGTAATTTCAATGACTAATATAAATAATCTCTTTTTAGGTATCAGAAATGAGTCCCTTGAATAGGTCTGGGCCACTTTTACATTTGGGAACCGTCTGCTGGACAAGGGACAAAAAAAAAAAAAAAAAAACCTAAAGCATGAATTTGTCCTCACATTAAATTGTTTTGACTCAGTTGATGATTTACTTTTGCATTTAGAAAAACACCCACATCCAGAGTGACTCAGAGTTTAGCTTTATTACACGTGTGGGTGTCTCGCTCCGCTACCGTCTCTTCACCAAGCTGATGTTCCTTCTCTCCGACCTTGGATGCGTTCATTCTGCAACCAAAATCTAATGATCTTTAAATCAAATCTAAATGGATGAATAAAAAGGTTACATAAAATATTCAATTAAAAAGCAGTCGGAGTCGGAGTGGTAGAACTATGACAGCCAGCCGTGAAGGTTCTGTTCAGTTATTCATTTTAACGTTAAGCGTTGAAGGACTGACCGCCCGTAGCTTTCGTTTGTCATGTTTTATTTATAGTCACAACAGAAAGCCTCGGTGACACGTCTGCCTTTTTTGCGCCCACTCTTGTTTATTTCTTGAAACGTCCTAGTGAAGGTTTCAGCCTCGTTACCGTTGCGCTGGAAAACGGTCCCCTAAAGTATAAAATGCACTTGATGTGCTTTGAATAAAAACACCAGAAATTATTTAAACACTGGATCCTTTTTCTCTCTCAAAATGAACCGCATTCAAATAGAGGCGTGTTTTCAATTCGAATTAATTAATCTAATGAGCGTCGGTGCTGAAAACCACAAGAGGAAACCTCGGAAAACACCTGAAAAACGACTAACAGCACAGCTCTGTGAATTCCTTCCTCCTTCACTTGTGTGGAATTTAATAAAGGTGTATGAGGTTTCACTTCCTGGACAAATCCGTACTTCCAGTTGCAACAGAAGCACGCAGGCTCTGTTTTCAGTTCATATTGAACTGGTTTATGAAGGATTTGTGCAAAAATCAGGAGTGTATTAACTGGGATCCTGCTGGTTTCGATCAGGTTCGGTTTAAGGACATTACGGATGTCACCCCAGAATGATTTCACATTGGTTCTGCCAAATAAGACGTACATTTCAAGTAAACGAATCAATGGAGTGATGTGTGAATGTGGTGGGAAATGCAGGGGAAATGAAATCTGATGAGGATGTGCTGCATACCGAAGCGAGGAAACTGCAAGGTTCTCTGAATTTCTCCAGTCATGAGAACAACCTGAGCGGCTAATGAAATGCACATGGAAATGAACGAATGAATGATTTCTGGATTGAGTGGGTCACTCGGGGACTGGTGGTGGTCACCCGTCCTGTCCAAAACACCAGTACAGCCACAAACGAGGCGAAACATAAAAAGACACGTTACCTGAAGCCGAATTTGTCCATGGACACGGACAAGTGCCTGGGCTGGCTGAAGCACTTGTAGGTGTTTCGGTCGTCCATGGGAATGAGGTCCACGTCGCTGAAGACGAAGCAGCCGTAGTCGTACTCCTTGAGGGCTTCGGCGTAGCCGATATTCAGGAGCTTGGCCCGGTTAAAGCTCTCGTCCCCTTCCTGTCCGGAACACCAGCACTGATCAGACAAGCAAATAAACCTGGTCTGTTCCACCAAGACGATGGATCAATGAAGAATGATTACTTTTTTTTTTTTTTTAAACATGTTTGAACATGACGACTGATCATATTCTTTAGTTTTAACACTGCGTGAAGCTCTGATGCCAACATGGCTTATCGTTTTTGCACCGTGAAGGACATCAGAAAAAAAAAAAAAAAGTGGGACATCCTACTAGCAAATGAAGGAGGCACATGTAACCCAAAAGGAGCCTTCTGTACTCGTTATTCGAGTAATACATTAAAAAAAATAAATATATAAAAGTAAATAAAAACATAAACTGATAAAAAGAACTCCGTCTCTAATGTCGTACCTGATTTGGCAGTTCGATGAGATGCCTTAACATTAAAGGGACTATGCCTCTAAAAGCTTCCTCACAAACAGCTGCATGAAACAAGTTTTAATAAATCAAATCGATCACATTTTATTAAAAGAAACTGTCATTTTACCATCAACGACGTATAAAAACCCCTTTATTTAAGAACTAAACGTTTTACCCTCCGTTTAAGAGATCATGGACAATTTTATGCCTATGCTTTTATTTATTTATTTCAAATTAAACAGCACTTTTCTTAATTAAGAAGTAAAATCTTATTTATTTTTTTTGCTTCACTGGTTGTTCTGCCCCCGCAGCCTCCTGCATTTCTTCTCTCGCCGTGCAACGTAAGCTGCATCAACCGTGTAACCAGATGCTTCATCTCCTTTCTAATAAGGAAACGCTGCGTCTTTACAGAAAAGCAGATCTTAATAAGTTCTCGCTGCACTGGAGTCGTCCTACAGAGCAGAGAGTGGCGAAGACGGGTTGGATCCGGTGGATTTCTCACTCTGGATCGTTGAGCAGATGGTGAATCAGGAGCTGCGGTGCCCTCAGTAACCCCTCTGCTCCTCAGTGTACAATCTGAAGTCAGACTTGAGTCACTGCTACACATTTCAGTTCCATCATGGAGAAATGAACTTCTCACACACCGTCCCCCTCGTTGAACACCCCGATGTTTGGGAGGAAGCAGTCATGTTTACTACTTCAGTGAAGATCCCATGCACCGAAATGCAGGTGCAGAGTATCTCGGCAAGTTAATCCTGGTCTCGCGTGTCCTCAACATCTTTTCCCAGAATACTGAATTTGCATCTTGCAAATCCCCTGCATTACTATTCACGGGGGCTTCTGTGGCTTGTTGTCTCTGAAAAACACTACTGCTCTGTTCCTGATTGGACAGGTTGCTAATCAAGCTGTGGCCGACGTCCCTAATGGTTTTATTCTTGTTTTTTTTCAGCCCCTTAACAGCTTCCTTGACTTTCACTGACACAGCTTTTCTCTTCACGAGGAACAAATCCAGACATCTCATCCCTGCGCTAAAGGAGCAATGAAACAGGCCTGAGTATTCACAGATCCTTTGAAGACAAACTCCATGGAGGACACCGTTCTGACCTTTGCACACAAACCTCACCAAGCGGACCGAAGCGTTCAAGGTCTTCTTATGTGCGATTTGAAAATGACCAAAGTGTCACGGGTCTGACTTCCGACCCAGTCTGAGATTCGACGGCGATGAGGGCGTGTCCAAATGACTGCTCCTGGATCAGCTCTAGTTTCAGGAAGACGAAGGGTGGAAAAGTAGGCAAGCATCTACGCAGAAGATACGGTTCGCCTTTTTTCGACTGGGAGACTCCCTTACTCTTGTCTTTCAGGTCCTTTTTCTTTTTTTGTACTTTTTGGAACTGTCCCAGTACTTTGGTCCCTTGAGTGCTTGATGAGCCTGCTGTCTGCGGTCCACTTTTACCTGTGTCTGACGAGGACAATGGCAGTGTCTGAGCCCGCCTGGGCAAGGGCTCCAGACGTCAGGTCTCCTGGGCCATGGGGCGATCTGTTAACTGCTTACCATGCCAAGCAGAATGGCAGAAAAGGCGTTCCTTTAGAAGAGGAAATGAAATCTGGTGTCCCCAAAGGCCCCAGGATACACTTCTCCTTTGTAGGGACAGGGACATCCTGGCTTTCAGGAAGGGGGATGCCTAGGGCATCCAGATTTAGGAGGGTTAATTTATGCAGACTGTGCTCCTCAAAAGACACAATGCGCGTGGTAACAGATCTAGCCAACTTCATCTGATTATCTGGACGTAGCTTCATTATGCCATTCTGGCCGGAGGCCGAGTTAAACAGAAACCTAAGACAGAACTCCCGAGATGAGGACGGATGTGAAGTGAAAGTGACTATTTGTCCTGCGTGAAGGTTAAGAAGACTGTAGGTTAGAGACAGATGTTGGATTACGTGATGATCGTGTGAGTTTTTCAGGCTAAGGGAATGAGAACAAATTATTAATGACAGATAAATCTCTGGAAAGTGAGCAAGAGGTTAGATGGCATTGACAAGAATCTAAAAAGAGTCAGGAAATTAAAGAAAAATAAAAGAGAGAGATGAAAAACTTACATTACTGGAAATTCAAAGGCAGCCTCTAAACAGCTTGTGATTGGTCAGAAAGAGTAGACATTCTCACCTTTGTCCCCGCTGTAAGAGCCCCGTGCAAGCCATCGGACATGCAAAAGACTGGCGGTTTGGTCAGGAAGTGGAAGACGGGTCGGGGGTTGGGACGGGAGGGAGGTGGGGAGCGAAGTAGAGGAAAGAAGGGGTGGCAAAGAGAGCAAGAGACAAAATTAGAGAGCAGAGTGAGCAGAGCAGCAACAACATCAGAGAAGAAGAAATAGGAGAAAAAAATAAAACAGCTGGCAAGCCAGAAGCCCTCGGTGAGGACAGACTAGACCCCTAGATCCACTGGACAAACACCTGGGGACAAGTTCTGCAGGTTGAACGTCTGCGTGTGGCGGCGGGACGCCGTGTAACATCACGATTAGTGTGTTTAGCACAGTTTTAACAACCGTTCGGCCTGAACCAGAAACAATTTTTTGCACAAAACTTATTAGTTCTTAAACCAAAATAAGTCCTGTTGTGTTAAACTAAATGCTAAAAAATAAATATATATATATATATATATATATATAAATAAAACTATTTAATTATTAAAATAATATGATTAGTCAGGGGTTGAAAATTAAAATAAAGTTTGTGAACTGGTGGTTTGTCACATATTTAACAATAAAATAATATAAAAAAAAAATATTTTTAAAAAGAGCTTTTCCCCCCAAAGTTGGGCAAACGTTTGAAGCTACAAGCACGAACAAGACAGCAGAGGTAACAAAGAAAAAACCTGAGGGGAGGGGGACGTTCCTTCTTTCTAAGAAAGGGCTTCCTGACATTCACAGCAGAATGGACTTTGGAACATCAAACAGGAACGGCTGCGGCACTGAGCGGTGTTTCCCAGCCTTTAGTGACGGGTCGATCGGAGCTACCGCTCAGATCCGCCGTCTCCAGGAGGCTGAGAGCACGTCACCTTGTATGAAATGTGCCAAGCTGCAGCTTTATGACGATAAACGTCAAGGGCAGTCATTTCCCGGCTTCGTTACATGACAAACATCCATCTTTTGTTCATAAAACCAAGCTGTAGGACACCAGAGAAAAGCGTTACTGGTCCCGAGAGAAGACTGAACCTCCAAACTGGGACAAAACATATAGAACAGAAAAACGAAATAAACTTATCTACTGAAAAACTCCTAAATCCTGAACACACCGTCTCCATGTTCGTACCTCTTTTGCATTTTTAGCACAAAGGCTTTGAAAATATGGAAGAAAACAGGACGATAATCTGTACGTTCGGAAAAGTCGAGTCGCTGCTCCGGATGATGGCGCGCCATTAAAGGCAAAAACACCCGTTCGGCCTTTTTCAGACGTGTTTATAATCACTGCTGCCGGTCTGAGCTCGCGAACTTATCATTTTATCCCACAGTTTACCGTTCACATGCGGTTTCTGCCGAAATGAACTTAAATTAAATGGTCAGTTTGATTTTAGGGAAGAACTCGTCACACAGACTGATCAACAGAGTGAATCGACAGAAAAAGAGGGCGAAAGAAAAGTGTAGATTTTCACGTTCGTGCGCGAAAAAAGGCATCGCGTGCATCGGACGGGTTTCTAGGGCGAGGGTTTTGAAAGCGATCTGCGTTCAAAAATGCATGGCGAAGGAATATTTTCATATTTACTGATACGAACAACAACAGATCCGCCCCCACCGCCACCATCTCACCCCAACCTACACGTCCACATCAGATGGCATGAAAAGGGTAGATGGGTAAGGGTGTAACTGCCATACATTTATTTATTTTTGTTTCTATAAAACAGGTCTGACACTGATCGAGAGTGATCGTCACGGTCAGGTGGGGATCACTGCTCAAACTCTTAAATATTATATATATTAAATATATAAAATGAAATATGATCCATGTTAACATCACAGCGTGTGTTAATACTGCAGATTAAACCCCCCTTCATGTCTGAATGTAATTAAAACACCGATCAGGGTCTTAAACAGGACGCACAGCGGGATTATCTTTCTTAAACGCGGTCTGCTCATCTCTGCGTCCAGTAAACACGTCGACTTGTTTCCGGGATCCATCACTTCCCGACCGCGGCAGCTTAACGAAGTTCACCGACGCAGCTAGTCGTGAGCAACGAGAAAAAACAAAAGGCCCAACTAGACTAAAACATCTCTCGAGACGGGCGAAAAAGGCACGTGGATCGTTTCAATTAAAGTAAGATCAAAGACAAAGTTGATGAGCAGAAATCTGCATGTACTGGACGTCTAAAGGGGCTTGTCTCATTTCTAAAGAATCGCAGCATGAATCAAAACATGGCCGGGCCTCCCCGTCTCTTACGGCCACGGAGGATAAATAATAAAAAGAGTGAATTCTGCAACGTAGTGCGTAATCGAATTCGCTTAAAAAACACTTTCAGGAGCAGCGCCGAGAGCTTGCTCCTTTCATACTCGTTTAACGGTTAAATATTCGTTTAAAAATGGACAATGGTGCATTGTGGAAATAAAGACAGAAGCTCTTGGGTTCTTAGAAGAAAAACCGGTTTGCTAAAAAGTGAACCAAACGCCTATAGAGATGAAGCAAAAGTAAAAGAACGAAGGAGAAAAAAAAAAAAAAAGATCCGCACTGACCAGACCGATGAGGATGAAGAAAAACGAAACTGTTGGACGTGTACGTGCTGTGTACGTAACAGACTCCGTCCTTTGTCTCTACAGCCCTGATTGAGAAGGATCATCTCAGAAAAATCAGAGTAACTTCACATTTTCAATCAGTCGGCAGCGCCCACCGATCCTGAACTCGACGCACAGAAGACAAGAACCACCTAAAGAAACAAAGTTCTCGCGTTCAATTCATCTTTTGCAGAACGTCGAATTAAAACTACTCGTTTTGCAGCCTTGAGCTCTTTTCGAAAAGTTTTGCACATTCGAATCCTCAACATCCAATCAGGGCTTCTGTAACATTAACGCAGTTACTGACTCTGAAACCGGTTCGGCTCGGTTCACATCTGGCATGAGCGTCTCAGTTCATCGCCTGATAATCTCAGCACTGCTTTCTGCGACGCCTCCGTGCGAAGGAGCCTCTGCCCAATCACAGGCTGAGCAGTCGGAGCTCTTCGTTAAAGAGCCCGTTTTTAGTCGCCGTGCCTTTAAGACGGAAACGTGAACGGGATCTCTTTTCAAATTTGAAACGCGAGGAGATTAAACATCTCTGAGCACGTCGGTGAAGGAAGGAGGAGCTAAACGACAGTATGTATGGACTGTACGACTGAAGGAGTGAAACGTCTACGGACGTTAGGCCTCGTTAATTCCAGGAAAGTGAAGAGAAGTCATCCCGTCTGCGAGATCTGGCGGTTCTCTCTCTCTACTGACCCTTTGGTCATTTCCTGTTGTCCTAACTTGCATAGATTCACTGCTATGCATGCAAATAAATGAGTTTTTATTAAGAGTGCCTGCTGTACCAGCTAATAAAAGAAGAAAAAATATAAACAATGCAGACTGAACGTTAGATAAAACCCTCTTTCCTGTCCGCTTTCCTAGAGACCTGATCGTCAAAAGGGCAGAGAGCTCTACCAGAATATGTAGCGAGGCTCCAGATTGCTGCAGGCAGCAATAGGAAGCATCCTTGAAATATTTGGAAGCTGGGTCTAAACCGTAGGCAAATAAATGATACAGGCAAACACTGATGCCTTGCGATCAGACAGGCCAATCCGGTTGTGTCCCAAATGCATTTCCTTACATCCATTTGTGACAGGATCACCCGAGACGCAGGTTCACGCCAGGTGTGAAAGGAGCTCGGTTGCCTTTTAAAGTGGTTTTCAGGCTACGGTGCTTTTGTAGACTGTCCACCTGTTCACAGGTGGCCACACCTCAGAGGACTCACCTGGTTGATGATGTAGACCCCGTAGTCAAGCTGCTGCCTCTGCAGGATGGGGTGCAGGTAGTAGAGCCAGTACTTGAGATGCTCGTCCCTTTTGCGGAAGGGGATGATGATGGCCACCTTCTGCAGGGCAATGCAGCCTTTGGGTTTGTAGCGACCTCCCAGCTCCAGCGCCGGGTTCTCGCTCCGGACCTGCTCCAGGCTGACCGGTGCTGAGAACTCGATTCGGAGCGGACCCACTGTGGGAAGAAGACAACCATCTAGGGTCATTGCGCTTGTCCAAAAAATGCTTGCTCTCAACAATCGCATCGTCTCAAATTTTGGCTCGTTTAATACACAGAAGGTATATCCGCACTAGATAAGACAAAAAAATAAATAAATCCAAAGAAAGAGTGGATTACCGACGTGATCCTGCTGTGAAGCTGCCAACAAGGCTCCTTCCAGAGCAACTGATGTGTGTTTAAGAAGGAATTTTCCAATTTGTCCATTTAAAACAGTATCCTTCAAGGTCACTTTGTCAAAAGCTTTCCTTCGACACCTCTGTGCTCCTTAATACCCTTTCCACATCAAGGTGTTTCAAAAGTTCGTTTGCCTGACCTAGACATCCGGCATGAACAAAGAACATTTTCTCTACAAAGGCACATCACCCAGAGGGCTCAGCTGAATAAACACAGACAGGTAGCCCGCGACGCCGGGGTCGTTACGGAGCAGGACGGTGATATAAACCCTTTAATTAGTGCACCGCGTTACAGCTTGAAACAAAAACATTTGTTGATATAAGCTCGCTAACAGACTTCAAACTTGACAGTTAATCTCATCTTGATGAAGCTGTTTAGAATTTATTTCCCGAACTGAATAAAAAGGCTAAACGCAATTTAGAACGATTTAGATCTCTTCTCATCTCTTATCTCTTGTCATCTGTGAAGAAGTATAGCTCTTAATACTTCTTACCTCGAGCCTGCCTGAACAGAAGGGCATTTCTTTTTCCTGACAGATCATATCAAACCATGAACCGTCTCAAAGATGGGCTACTTTCCAACTCAGCATTCCTCAGACTTAACAGACAGCGGCGGGATCACAAGTGTTGGACGTGTCTGGTTGGGGATAAACCACGAAAGCTTCAGAGGGTTCCTTGGATCCCAGCACGGGCCAGCATGTAAAAAAAGGGATTTTGCGCGACACCGCGAATATCATCTGGTGCTTAGCAGGTTCTAAAGATTCTAAAGTTTGACAGATTGCATAACAAGAATGGCCATAAAATGGAGAAGCTGTGTGTGGAAAAACGAAGGAACACCTTTGTCGGAAAAAATCTGAAGTTTTCCGCATGACTTCATCAGTCTATCACGTCGCTGTGGAGGAATTCTGGACCATTTCAGCTCATCCAGCGTCACGGACGAGCGTTTTTTTATACTCTCTTGAAGTCCCGTACCAGCCCTGCGATCACGTTTAAATCTGGACTTTGACTAAGCCATTGCAACACTTCGGGATCGTTGCCCTGGTGCATGGTGAGCTTTAGCAGGAGGACAGGCAAATAAACGCCTATCCAAAAGAAACAATGTTCTAGAGATCTAGAACCCAAGTCGTGCTATTGTCTATTGTATTGAACCATCCTTCTAATGTATTCTAACCATCCTTTACTCTCAAACTTGACTGCTGGGACGTCCACTCCTGGGACGATCGTCTTGAACGTTAACCACTGCAGAATGATGTGCAGCAACAACTCCTTCAACAAAATCTCAGATGATGTTCTGGTGTGAACTCACTCCAGACCTGCACACTTTGGCATTTTTAGAAGTGGACGAACTTGCTGGTAATTAATTAATCCGGAACATTTCTTGAGCAGCACCTGGCAAATAAAGGTGTACTTCAAATTTCTGAATTTCGGCTAAATAAAAACAGCATGTTCTGTTGTTCTGTTGTCTAAGGCTGGGTCGTTCTGGCTCAACTCGAATACTTGGACGAGCTTGGTCGATACCATCTCAGAACCGTTTTTGCGGCGTGCTGTTCGGCCCGGCTTTGTTAAGAAAAACCCCCCAAGTTTCTGGCTCATGTGGTTCAGGAAGTCACACTGGCTTCAGATTTAATGAGGTATTTCCTTCATTTGAACAAAAGCCTTGGCAACTAAGAAAAAACCAAACAAAAACACTGTGGAAGTCTAAATAAAACACGCGTTATTTAGCTATTTATGCACCTTTTCTAGCTCTTTATCTTTTCATTTATTTAGCTGGTAATATGTACCACATGTCATTTCTCCATTACATTTACATACTAATCTTTCCATTTTACTACTTTAAATTTGTTAACCAAAGTCTTTGGGTTGCATCCAACAAAAACGACATCATTTTTCTTTAATCTGTCCAGAGTATCGCGCTTCTGTTCATTAAACATCATGAGTTTCTGTGTGGCTGCTCCCCCTTATTATAGGGCAGCGAAACTACTTTCACTTTCATTTCAGCGTTTGAAGGTTTTAGTTTCCCTTTTAAACACATACAACGGGTAGCACTCTGTTCTTGGTGCCCAGAAACGCCGTTCGTCCTGCCCAAGACGGCGATCTCTCAGTACACGTGACGTAAGGTGCGGTTCCTAAATGAACCCAGCCTCAAAGAAACGTAAACTCATCTGAGACGGAAACCACAATTTGGAAATTTCTTATTCACTTGCGATTTAGCAAATGTGATTTCTTTGTTGGTTCCTGTTTCTTATTCCTGTAGATTTTATTTACTAATTAATGCTGAATTGAATAATTCCGTCTCCCGTACATTAGAGGAACAGTTCCCACATTTTTTGTTTCCATATTTCATTAAACGACTTGGAACAATTGTTCACATTTTAGATTTTAAACAACAAATGGCTCATTTATTTCAGATTTTGAATACATCTACTAACGTTAAAGGACTCTGGACTTGATTAATCTTTCAACAAACGTTTGCATCCAGAGCTGCTGGGCGAGTAGCACCGCTAGAGCCTTTTCACTGGTTTGCTTCCCAAGATTTCTGATGTGAAACTGTATTTTTGGGATGTTATGCGCTCTTTGATGGAATTAAACTCTACAGTTTTCAACCCGCTGTACGTTTGTGTGACTTCATGATCGGGTAGCGGCTCTTTATCAGATATCCTGCGAAGCTCTTGAAAACCGGTTTTTCAGTACAGTTCAGTTCGAAATAGCTCAATTCAACAACTATCCCCCATGGAGGAAGCCTCCATGACCGAAATGCTCGATTAAAGAAATGCAAATTGAGGATGCTTTGGACTAATGAATTAATCTGTGATCTACTGCTGATAAAAGCTCTTCATACGCATCATTAAAATATGAAAAAAGAGCCGCTGAAAATAGAAAACGTGAAGGGAATAAATGTTATTTAATGCAACATAAAGCAAGGAAGGTATGTAGACTGATGTTACCTTTATATCGTAGTAGATTGGAATTAATCAACATTGAATAGGAAAAAATGACAAGCAACCCCAATAAACAGGAAATAAATCAAACCAGCCAGACAAAACAAAACGGGAATCCGTAAGGGACACGCTAAACAGAGAAACGTCAAATATATTATTAAAGATTTTCTTTTTTTAGCTCAGTCGGTCATTTCTGAGCCAGATCTCCTTTTTCGTTTCGTTACATTTGTCCAAAATGTAAATAAAAAACAACATGACAATAATACTGAATAGAGGACACGCTGATCTCGGGTCGCTCTGCAGGATTAACGAGGTTTCCAAGCACTGAAAACTTGACCGATTGAAGCTCAATAACTCTGCTTGTTTTAAGGGAAACTTAAACTTTCATAATGTTTTCCACAACGTCCCCCATCCTACTGATTCGATTAGATTTCAGAAAAATACCAAGAGCAGTTGTGAGGACTGGAAAAACGAATACATGACGAATGTTCCCTGAACCGGGACGCATTAGGTTTTCTGGTGTGTTTGGTGTGTATTATCAGCTTATTAACATGCCTTTAGAATTAGCCCAAAGACTTTTACTCCCACAATTTCTTTCCGGTGCTTGGTGGGTTAAATTTTTTGCATTTTTGCCAAGGAAACACTTCCGTCAAAACAGCAGGGAAACAGCATCTCGTGGAGTCGTTTGTGTGTTCATTTGACATCAATACTGACGTTAAAAGCACCACTGAGGTTATTTTATAGTTCTTCATTTGTTTTTTCAAATAAATCCTAATAAAAGGTGAGGTAGAAACAGTGATGGGGTTTTTTTGCCACATCTACACCTTTTGAAACCGGTCTTTGAACCCAAAATGGGCTTATTTTTCCCCTGAAGGGTTTAGTTCAGGAACATCCAGTGTCGTGATGATGCAAGGAGTAGTTCAAGCATTTTTTGAAGGATTATTCAGTAAAGTAATATTTTTTGTCCTCTTTTGGTGATTTTTCTCCACCGTAACCCTGCCTCCACGGCCAAAAAGGCATCTCGGCCCGAAAAAAACCCGAGCGCAACAACAAATCGTGCTGCATCCCAAAGTTCTCTATTCTGCTTTCCTGGTCCTCTGTATTTCTAACACTAACAGAAACTCAGTTCACAAAAGAGAGCGACATCACGAGACCGAGTCCACCCGGTCTTCCGTGGTCCATTTACTTCCTTTTCACAGGAACGTACGTGCTGCATATTCACAAAGATAATAAACAGTGCATAGCAAAGAGTTTTGTGTGAATAATGATTCATATTATTTACTTTTCTCCAATATCTTACTCCCCCTCTCTCTCTCTCTCTCAAATTTTTTTACAACCCATATATGATAGCTTTTATTTATTTGTTTTACATTTTGTCTCCTGCTTACATGTCTTTTAAATGACGTTTCTTCGAACCATGATGGGTCTCCCCCGACCTCCTCCCGGAAGACTTGGTTCAGGAAGTTCTAGATTCAGAGGGTTAGTAATAAAAACGCAGGTTGCGTAATTTAATGAGAACTTTGCGTTTCGACATTGCCACATGCCTACAGGTCTTTCAGATATGTCTTCTTAACCGTGGACTGATTCAACAGGCCTGGCCCAGGAAGGACTTGGTTTCTGAGGCCTCGAGTGAGAAGCGAGTGTCTTTTTCAGGACGTCTTCGCTTCCCTCTGGTCTGTTGTGGATTCAGGCAACAAAAGTCCAATGATTTGGGCCAGTTTTTACCCATTCCAGACCCCGATTCTCGAAGGTGCTTCTACACGGCTCATGTTTGACATTTTTCTTCCATTTCTTTGAAAAATACAACTCACGAGCCATTCAGACGTGACAACCTTCCAGTTTAGGCTCATTTTGTTCTTTCTGATTGGCTGCCCTGAAGTTAAACCGCAACAATACAAATCCCAGAAGTGATGAACGGCGTCGCACATACAGAGGTAAAATCACAACATCAATACTTTCTTTTTCGCTCAAATCAGAGCATTATTTGCAAAAGAGTTCAGATCATTCTCAGCCTGTCGAGAACCTTTAAAGACCCTTAAAAGGACACGACTTTTATATCATCTATTTCCGTGCTGCTTGTGTGGGTTTGTGTACCACATACACAACTCGACCTTTACTCAACACTTCTCAACTTATGTTTATCAAACGGGAGGCTTTTGTGGCTAGACGACTGACACACGCGAGCAAACGAGCTCTCCTCTGATTGGCTGCCCCGAACCGAACCCGCAACAGCCTTTTTAAGGCAGTATGAGGACGAGGAACAAAAACGCATCCGAATCCCAACCTATCACTTTTATCTTACAGAATCTTAAAGGCTGCTTCCGCGCTTAGTCATATGCAAATGACCTCTTCTCTGATTGGCTGCCCTGAACCGAACATGCAACAACGCACCTTAAGCCTTCACCGATTCCAGAATAGGGACGAGGTGCTTTTGGCGAACTGAAAAACACCAGAATCACAACATACGTCAGTAAAACCGTGACCTTAGGTTCTGCCCTGGGACGAGTGTGTGGTGTGTAATTTGCTGTGTGTATTCTGAAGATGGGCCACTTTCTCTTACCCAGCACAGGTGAGGGATCCGGGCACTTCTCCAGCTTCTTGGGGCTCTCAGTGGTGTTGGCTCTGAGCAGAGGGAGGTTGACGGGCTTGGGCTCCTCTTCCTCAGCCTCTGGGTTGGCTGTCAGCTTCCTCAGGCCCTCCTGGCTTTGCTGGTTCTGTAGGAAGGTCTGCTTAAAGTCCAGGGACCTGACATAATAAAAGGCAGTGATGGAGATGTGGAGGAAGCACAGCAGCACGACCAGAGTGCACGTCCTCTGGAGGAAACTGAAGTTCACGTTCGAGTCACGCATTTTCTGGGGGCTTTCAAACACCAGTTACACAACAAGTCCGTCAGACAGACAGAAAGGGCTCGAAGCCCAAACACGTCATCTACACTCCTCAGCGCACCGTGTTTACTCGGCTAGTCGAGCTGGGGGGCTAGCTTATCTCGAACCTCCTGCTGTTTACCAGCATTTTCCTCCGTTTTTCACCCCAGAGTGAGGGGAAACGCGTTTAAAAAGACGCCAAGATGTATAAAAGAGCATTTGGCCCGAGTTTAACCCGTTTTCTCCCGAATTATAGTCCGAAAACTGCGCTCCGGGGCGTTAGCCGCGCGGCTAAACCCGTTTTCTCCCCTCTTCCCTCAGGCCGCCGCTAACGGACCCGGCCCGGCTCGATTAGTCAGCCGCGGAAGGACAAAAGGCGAAGAAGAGAAGTGAAAAAGTGACTTTTCCCGTCGTTTTCAGCGCCCGAGAGAGTCGGTTCAGTCCACGGAGAGTCCTTCCCGGAGAGACTCCCTCTCGGCAGAAGTAACGGAGCAGAGCAGCCACTCGGATTTGACAAGTCGGAACAGCGCCCGCGCATGCGCACTGAGCGCATACCCCCTAACGCTGTAACCATGGCAACTACGCACCGGCGACGCTTGACCGTAGTAGTGCTGCCGTTCATCTTTTACTCATATTTATGATAATTATTATTATTATTGTTGTTATTATTATTAATCATATTATTGTTGTTGTTGTTGACAACACAACAACAACCATTTTTATTATTATTGTTAATATTATTATTATTAATAATAATAATAATAATATCATCATCATAATTATTCGTAGTAAACAAATAAAGTAAAAAGGCTGTTTTCTTATTGTGTATTTTTCATACTGTTCACACGTTTAGGTGCAGCTCAAAGAGTACAGAGTCCTCTCCTTTGATCTGAGACGTGTCTATCCGCGTCATCTGCGTAAACTGCGTCATCTGCGTAGCCCGAGAACACGTGTGACTCACTACAGCGAGTGATCGAAATTAAAATAAAGTGCGAAGCAGCCTTATTTTGATCGACCCCTTCGTGTTATCCACGCTGTTATTAAAGTTAAACACTTTCGTTTGTATAGGTTATTTTAAATTTACTTCCTGGTGCAGTTTTTGTTTTGCTATTTTATATATTTTTATTCTCTATTTGTATTGGTGGTAAGAAGAAAACAAACAAGCAAACAAACAACAACAAAAAAAAACGGTAATAAACACCTCAAAAAGTCTTTCTCTGAAGAGGAAAAAGTTTTTAATCAGCTTTGTGGCGCCACCTGGTGGCCGTAAATAGCACAACATATATTACAGTATCTACGTACATGAAAGTGAAAGGGACTATTCTCGTCACTGTGAGAACACACAGCACAGCACACAGTGAACCACAACGAGATTGGACCTCTGCACACAAATACACAACATGCAGTAGTGGGCAGCTATAAAAGTTCCCAGGGAGCAGTGAAGGAGACGGTACCTTGCTCAAGGGTACCTCAGGGCAACCTACTGGTAAGGGGTTTGAACCCACAATCTTCCAATCCTGTGGCCGACTCCCTAAACACTAGGACACCGCCGCTTTTATAGTATAAAAAATATAAAAAAACTCTTCTTCTAATTATTATATTATATTATTAATATTATTATCTTATTGTTATTATTATTACACAAAATACCATTTTGTCGTTATTATATTACATTAATATCAAATCTTATTGTTTTTATTCTTTATAAGAGTAAAAACAATAATGATGCTCTAGATGTTCTAGAACTGAAGTACCTACCTAAAGCGCAACCCCCAGAAGATCTAAACTGGTCTAAACTGGTGAAAAAGTTCTGCTGGTTCTGATAGAAAAGTTACACTGGGGCAGCGGTGGCCTAGTGTTTAGGGACGAGGGCCCAGGATTAGAAGGCCATGGGTTCAAATCCCAGACCAGTAGGTTGCCCTGAGGTACCCTTGAGCAAGGTACCGTCCCCATCACTGCTCCCCGGGCAGCTTTCAATAGCTGCCCCCTGCTGCACAGTGTGTGTGGGTGGAATGCAGAGGGGTCGTTTGGTTGTAGTTCACTGTGTGCTGTGCCGTGTTTCACAGTGACAAGAATAGTCACTTTCATTTTCACACACAGTACAGCTGAGTATGGTGCTGCAGAACGGTCAGAGAGCCCATGCTGACCCCTGTCCACCATGACTCCTACAG
Source organism: Hepsetus odoe (assembly GCA_017165825.1). Classification (NCBI taxonomy): domain Eukaryota; kingdom Metazoa; phylum Chordata; class Actinopteri; order Characiformes; family Hepsetidae; genus Hepsetus; species Hepsetus odoe. Next base: position 21,846 of record JABMDN010000147.1, read on the forward strand.
TGGACAGAACTGGACCGTGGAGCGATGGAAGAAGGTGGGTCTGATGGATCCTGTTCTCTTTTCCATCATGTGGACAGGCCGGTGTGTTTGTGTGCATGTGTGTGTGTGTGTGTGTGTGTGTGTGTGTCCTTACCTGAAGAGATGGCAACAGGATGCACTATGGGACGCTGGCGGAGACAGTGTGATCTGCTGGGAAACCTTGAGTTCTCACTTGATGTGAACGTTACTTTGATACCTAAATATTGAAGTTCCCCCCTTTCAGGGGACGGTGTGACAGTGACAGTGTCCTCTGCCATCTGTCCTCTGACAATGATCGTGTCCTCTGCCATCTGTAGGACAATTTGTGACAGATCCAAGCACTCAGATCTGCTGCTGGAACCAAAGCCCACCTTCAGAGGGTCCGTGGAGTGGACAGGTCTGTACTGACGAGGGGCTCGCAATGATGGGCTGGTGGTTTTAATGTTATGGCTGATCAGTGTGCATAAGAACTCCTTTTTGCCTCAGCCAATCAGAACAGAGATCACTTAAACATACCATTCACACATAGGTGTGGACCTCAGGTTAGAAAATGAGAAAGAAGGAAAATGTGAGACTCAAATCCAACCCTGTGGATGCATCACGCCTCAGCCACATTTCAGCCTGAGCTTTAACCCCTGCGGCAACATCTGGGAACATCTGCCTCCCGTTTACAGTGGCCGAGAGCAGCGGGACAGCGGGACTGTCTCTTCAGACTGCATACACTGAAAGATCCCACTGTGGGCCGAAGGACAGCCCCGCATAAAGAGGAGTATTTTCATCCCACTGCTGATCCAGGGTCAGCTGTGTTCTCTCCCTGCATGTCTGTTCACACACGGTCCTGTGGTCAGAACTGTTCCCAGATCAGCACTTTTACTGTAGGATGAGTCAATAAGTGCCAGTAGGTGTTTTGCTCCGGCTGGTCTGCCTTCAGTCGGACGACTTTCCCTTTCCAGGCCTAAACTGTGCATCTGTCTATCTTTCTATCTCTTTCTCTCTCTCTCTTTAACAAGAACACATTCATAAGCAAAAAAAAAAGAAAAAAAAGGCACCAAAACAAGTCATTACAAATATGTAGGCCATATTTTCCTCCAGACCCACCAGTAAACGTGTGTTTTTATATAATACTGGGGGATTTGTTTTGGGAAACATTTTCTTAGGAGATGTTTCGTGGGGTTTAAATTTGTATTTCATACCAAACCACATCCTAAACATGTAATTATCCTGATATTTTGAAAAAAATACATGTATTTACTGGCACACATGCTTGATTAACTACCGCTGAAGACCGATGATCACATGTACATAGCATCTAGTCCAGAATATTTAAATATTATATACACATTATGTATTATATATATACATATTACATATTATATTCACATATTATATACATGTTACATATTATAAACACATTAGATATTACACACACACACACACACACACATATACACACACACATATCACATATACATACATATTTCATATACATATATATATATATGAAAGAAAGTGAAAGTGAAAACCCTCGTCATTGCGAGGTCACAGCACAGCACACAGTGAACCACAACGAAATTGGACCTCTGCTTTTAACCCGTGCACACAAACACCGTGCAGCAGTGGGCAGCTATTGAAAGCGCCCGGGGAGCAGAGACGGGGACGGTACCTTGCTCAAGGGTACCTCAGGGCAACCTACTGGTGGGGAATCGAACCCACAATCTTCCGATGCAGCAGCTCCCTCACCACTAGACCACCGCTGCCCCAGCCACGGACGGGGTATATATAATTATAAAGTTATTACTAGTTTTATTTGACTAATAATACAATATAATACAATATAATACAATATAATAATACCAATAGAGACACACAACACAAATATATATATAATTATACTCACACACACACACACACACACATATATATATATATATATATATATATATATATATATATATATAGTGTGTGCGTGTGTGTGTGTGTGTGTGTGTGTGTATGAGAATGTGACTATTCTTGTCACACGACTGAACACTCAGTGAACCACAATGACATGACACCCCTGCATTTTACCCACACTCACACACACACACACCGTGCAGCAGGGGGCAGCTATTTAAAGCACCCAGAGAGCAGTGATATAGTGTGTGTATATAGTATATATATATTGTGCGTGTGTATGTGTGAGTGTGTAAATAGTATATAGTGTTTGTGTATCGTATTTATATTGTGTGTGTGTGTGTGTGTGTTGTATATATTGTGTGTGAGTGTGTGTGTATTGTGTACATTGTGAGTGTGTGAGTGTGGGACTCTGAATATATAGTATATATAGTGTGTGTGTGTGTGTGTGTGTATTGTATATAGTATATATAGTGTGTGTGTGTGTGTGTGTGTGTGTGTGTATATATATATAGGGTGTGTATGTGTGTGTATATAGTATATAGTGTGTGTATAGTATATAGTGTGTGTATTGTATATATATTGTGTGTGTGTATATAGTGTGTGTGTGAGTGTGTATATAGTATATAGTGTGTGTGTGTGTGCGTGTGTGTATTGTATATATATTGTGTGTGTGTGTATAGTATATAGTGTGTGTGTGTGTGTGTATATAGTATGTAGTGTGTGTATTGTATATATATTGTGTGTGTATATAGTATTTCGTGTGTGTGTGTGTGTGTGTGTGTGTGTGTGTGTGTGTGTGTGTGTGTGTGTGTGTGTGTGTGTGTCTGTCTCTGCAGCTCTACGCAGCAGCGAGCGGAGCTGCGCGGTGACGTCACGCGCTCTGCCGCGCGCTCGCCTGGGCTGTGCTGTGCTGGAATGCGCGCGCGCTCGAGCGTCTCGAACTTCGTCCGAGAAGTTTTTTTTCCTGAGGGAACTTTTTTTACTCCAGCCGTCGCATCGAAAACGGACGGATTTGAAGCAGGAAAGGACGCGAAGGCGGCGCAGGGTGAGTGCTCGGCGCCCCCGCGGGACGCTTTATCCGGAGTGAAAGTGTAGTTTGTAGAGTTTCGGTTAGAAAGTGAAAAAAAACATGGAGGCAGGACGGGGCTGTGAGGCGCTGTCCAGCAGAGATCAGCAGCGCGGCTAGCTCTCCCCGCGAGTGTCGCTCCAAAAACACTCCACATACAGAGTTTGGGGCGGAAAAAGCAGCCGCGCCGTCGAGGAGAGCCCTCGGACACGTTCCTGGCGTCGTTTCGGGGGGTTCCCGGAGAGGCGGAGAGTTAGTCCGCGGCGGGCCAGCTCGCGGAGGCTAGGCGGCTAGCTCGCCGCGCTAGCGCGGAGTGTGTTTCTGCCTGTTTGTGTCTTCCTCTTGGTGTCTGTGTGCGTTTTTCGAGCTGGACAGCGACTTTTCCAGCTCTCCTCCACCAACTTTACCCCCTTTATTCACTTTATACCACCCCTCTCACTTCCTTCCTTACTTTTGGGGCCGGAAATCGCCTCTCTGACACTTTTGGAGCGGAGCAAAAAGTTCAAAACAACATTTTTCACCTCGCGCACAAACCAACCCCTCACCCCTCCTCACCCCCCTCACCCCCCAGGCCGTCCCGGGCCGGGCTCCTGCTCCTGCTCGGGACGGCCTGGCTCTGTTGGTGCTCTGGGAGCTGTCCAACCCAGGGCAGGGTCGTTCTGCTCTCTTTGAAGAGGAGGAAGCAGTCGTGGTGGCCGCTCGTCTCGAGAACCTCTTGCTCTTTTTGGTTCCAGGGTGTGTGTTTGTGTTCGGGCCTGTCTGGGAAACACGGAGGACTTTCTGGGAGTTTTCCTGTCGAGGATCAGCCCGGGCTGGTGCTGCTGCTGCTGCTGCTGTAAAATGGCCGAAATGAAGGTGGAGGAGGGCCTTTCTTCAGCTGGGACACTTCACACACACTTCCTTTGGGTCTGGGTGTGTTCAGTACCTCCACATACAGGACTAGACTAGTGCTGATCCATCTGTCTGTCGGTCTGTCTGTCTGCCTGCTGCTAATCAAAGTATAAAATCAGTTTAACAGAAGTGCGTTTACTTTCCAGAAGCAAAACTCGATGCCTTTATTACAAATAAGCCGTATTTCCCTCCGAACCTTCCAGCCAACGTGTCTTTTCAGAGTGTTTTTATGTGATGTTGGTGGCCGTTGGGGAATATTTCATAATCCGTGGGTTTAAAAGTTCTGTTTTAGGCCAAAATCCCGTCTCAGAAGCAGTGCATCTCAAGGATTAGTTGGTGTCGGACCTTCTCAAGTACGAACTTCTCCCCAGACGTCTGGTTCTGTTCACCACCACTATCAAGATGGCATGTTCACGCCGTGTAATAAGCCTTCACATGTAATAGTCCTGATATTTTGGAATAAATGTGCGTTTGGAGCGGAAATCTGGGTTTCCGGGGGCGTTCCTGTCGAGGATCAGTTCGAGGATGGGGTGCTGTTATTGTAACGGAGTGCCTTTCCTCATCCGGGACGACCTCTTAAGACTTCACCTTCACGAGCGAATGCTTTCTTCATCGATTATTTTCCAAATTCATCAGTGAGTTCGTTTTAAACTGAGAGAGAAAGAAAGACGGGTATAAAAAATGTGCATCTTAAAAACAGCCCCACATTTCTGGGCGTTTGCTAAAGAAAGGGTTCCTTTATCTTCTTCTCTGAACGTTGATTGAAATATATTTGCTTGGAAAAGATGGAAGTGTGTTGCACTTACGGGGTTTTTACGACAGTGACATGCCTGAAGACTATGAATAGGCTCAATGTGTCCTGGACAGCTCATCTTGACGTCCAGATGGAGAATAAAAAGGAGAAGGTCTTCGGCAAACTGAATCATCATGAGTCACGAGGAACGTGTCCGCGTATGGCTTTGGGCCCAGGGCTGTGCTGCCTGTTCCCCGAGGGACGACCTTAGGACTGTTTTTGTGAAACAGAGGCTTTTTTCTTTATCTACGTTCCAATTTTGGAGAACGTGACTCCAGGAAGGAGCTGGGAGGGTGTGTCTTGAGTGGCTGCTCTTTTTTATTGATTATCTTTACGAATGATCGCAGCGCTGCACGTTTAGGACCAGCTCTGGTGATAAGAACGCAGAACAGTTTGGGACGGGTCAACCTTTCTGATTTCTTAGGCTGTGGGTTGCATCGCTCATACCCGATTGCTGGAGAGCTTTTTTCAGGAACTGTTCGTTTGTCGGCTAATTGGTTGTTTTAAAGATGCATTAAAGAATTAAGCATGAAGTTTTCGACTTGTGTGAATAAGAAAGTTTTTATAAACACAAAAATAAACCTTCACGGCCCTTTAAGACCTATGAAAAGTAGAATCATTTAGTATGGATTAGTACAACTAATACTAAACTCACAGTATTCAAATAATTCTAACATTAAAGAGACGAACTCAAACGCTCAATAAAGGCGTTTACATGTTTTAGGGAACTAAAAAGGAGCGAAGTGCTGTTGGCTTTCTGAATATTGTGGTTGGGTGACAACAGTGCGCAAGTGTTACCACATTGACAGAGTGGCACGGCTGCTCCCGCTGCCTGGAACTACAGTTCCCATGAGCACTTGCAACCCGACAACATGGCCGCAGCCACACCAATCTGAATACTGGCTCACACATTTAACCTCAAGTCTTATTTCCCTATGTTTGCAAATGCTGCGCGATATGGCCGTCAATCTTGTGATTTAAGATTCAGATTTTTTTTTAGTTAAACTATTTTAATAATCAATTATATTGATTAGTTGCTGCAGACCTGTTGAGCACTTTCATGGAATTGCAACCTTCTCAGATCTGAGATCAGAGCTCATGAGTATTTATTTAAGCGATTAAGAACCCACATTTGTTGGAAGTTAACTTTAAAGTCAAGAAATAGGAAAACTACACCTGGAGATCCACAGTTTTAGCAAACGGACGTCTGAATCTCCCTCACAGACGTAAAACGTTTCTGAAGACGCCGTCTGATGCTGGAGATGTTGCATAGCAACAGTTTTGGCTTTATTGTTTTAGAAAAACATTGACGGTGGTGGGCCACTGCAATCTCCAAAAAATTTCTGTTTTACCATCATCAACGTTTTGTATAAATTGCTGGTTTCTCAGGAAGTTTCTGACCTATTTCAAAACACTCAGAAGGACTTTACTGGTAAACAAACACACAAGAAATTTGGAAAAAATGGTAGAAAATCGGTGATCCCTCTAAGTTCAAGCAGATTTCTCTGCCGTCTCCTTTATAAACCTCTGTAGAATAACCTTGTCTTTTGTTTGTCCCTCAGCTGATCGAGCATGGCTGCGCAGACCGTGCTTCCTCTGGCTTCGCCCGTTTTTGGATCATCTAGCGAATGCGTCCCAGTGTCTGAAGATGACCACGCACTGACCGAGCTTCCCCAGACAGATTTACCCGCCCCTCAGCTGGTGATTCTGGCCAACGTTGCTCTGACCTCGGAACCATCTCCGGGCGAATGCCCCAATGAAGAGAAACAGATGGTGGAGCTGAAGAACGTCGGCTGCGGCAGCTACTCGGACAGCGAGGACGAGAATGTGGTCCGTTACAGCTACGACAACTCGGAGACATCTGAGAATGCTTATCTTGAAGATGACGCCTCCGCCCCGGCGGAACCTGGGCCGACAGAGCAGGTCGTTAAGAAGGCCAGCGTTAAGGAGCCGAACACAAAGGACCTCGCGAAACCCTCGGAGGCGAGCCCAGCTAATCGCCCGGCCGCTGGGAAGCGTAAACAGAACCAGGTGATCGTGTGTGCGGCTTCGGCGGAGCCGCCCAAGAAGAAGAAGAAGCCGTTCTACTGCAAACCGTGCCGTTTTCAGGCGGAAGGCGAGGAGGAGTTTGTCCACCACATCCGCAGCCACAGCGCCAAGAAGCTGATGGCGGTCCAGGGCATCGGCGAGTCTGAAGACGAGACGACCGTCACAGCGAAGCAACAGGCTCCTGAAAATGGCACGTCCTGCACCAAGGGGGTGATCCGGTGTGAACGCTGCGGCTACAACACCAACCGCTACGACCACTACATGGCTCACCTCCGCCATCACAAGAACGAAGGGGACGACCAGAGGGTGTTTAGGTGCACCATCTGCCCTTACTCCACCGTCAGCCAGTACCACTGGAAGAAGCATTTGAGGAACCATTTTCCCAGCAAGCTTTTCACCTGCAAACAGTGTTCTTATTTCTCTGACAGAAAAAATAACTACATTCAGCACATTCGCACCCACACCGGTACGTAGGCCGCAGCAGAATTATTTTTCTCCCTCTTCTAGAAGAGACAAATTTGGGCTAGAAACTATTTAGGGGTGTAGTTCCTTGGCTACACATCGCAAGTGAATGTTTTAAAAGTGTATTTGCTGATTAATGCAGAGGTTGATGAAAAATAGGACCAACCGTAGTAGTAAGTTCAAGGTATGCGCCTCAGTAAAATAAATAAAGCTGATTTTGTCTGTTTAGAGTTAATAGACTTCTCCATTTCTCCTTCCACTTTCTGTGTTGATAAAGACACACGGACTGGATGTTAAAGTTTCACACAGTTTAAAAAAAAGTCAGAAGGGGTTTATAACGCAGTGCTACAATGTTTGACAAAAACGATTCCAGCGTTGGCCATTTTAAGACGTAATGTCCGTCTGTTTTCAAGGTGAGCGTCCCTTCCAGTGCATTTACTGTGACTACTCAAGCTCACAGAAGACCCATCTGACCAGACATATGAGGACGCACTCGGGTGAGTCCTAAAATGTCATTTGAAAAGTGAAATAGTGCTTTTGCAGCTGAAACTGCAGGACTGTCAATGTTCATTTAGTCACAAAACCCTTTTCTCTTTTGTTTGCGCACCATGGAGCCAGATGGCTTTGGATAAAATGGTAAAAAGGTTTGTTACACCCGGTGACCGTGACTTGTGTTTTCTTGTATACGTTTCCCTGCATGAGGCGAGTGTTGGTGTTTATTCCCACAAATACAGAGGACATAAAAGATGCTTTGTTTTATTCTGACTCCATGCCTTTCATATGTCTCTAATAGGTGAGAGGCCTTTCAAATGTGACAGCTGCAGCTACTTGGCGGCAAATCAACATGAAGTCACCCGCCATGCCAGACAGGTCCACAATGGGCCCAAGCCGCTTAGCTGCCCCTACTGCCAGTACAAGACGGCTGACCGCAGCAACTTTAAAAAGCACGTGGAGCTTCACGTTAACCCACGGCAGTTTCTGTGTCCTGTCTGCAAGTACGCGGCATCCAAGAAGTGCAACCTGCAGTACCACATCAAGTCCAGGCATCCCGGATGCTCAGATATCTCCATGGACGTGTCCAAAGTCAGGCTCAGGGTTAAGAAGGCAGATGGAGACGACTCTGTCACTCCGGCAAGTGGGGAAGAGGTTCGGCAGCGGAATGGAAGATTAGAGGTGACGACGGATACGGACTCGTGCGGCCCCATTAATCTCTCCCTTAAGAAGAGCAGTAGGTTGAGCTCTTCACAGACTGCAGACGGAGAAAGCGGCAAGAGACCGGCCGACATGCCCGGAAAAGAGCGATCTGGAAAGGCGAATCAACAGACGTATGAGAAAAAAGTGGAGAAGAAGACTGCAGAGAGGAAGGTTGCGTCAAAGAACGAAGGAAAAGTAATCAGCAACAAGAAAGTGAAAAGGAAAGCGGTCGACAAGACTGAAACCACCAGGAAGGAAGCTGCAAGCTCTGCTGACAAGCAGGATGGTAAGAAGGACAAGGAGCTGAAAAAGGCTCCCAAATCTGTGGAGAAAACCACCAAGGGGCGGCCTAGAAAAGAAAAGGCAATGAAGGACACCAACAAGAAGG
>JABMDN010000148.1:0-25000 GCA_017165825.1 Hepsetus odoe
AGATGGTTGCTAGAGACCAAGCCAGTTCTGAAGAGGAGCAAGTGGTAGACCTCGCAGAGATGCAGGAGAACGAAAGGGAGGAGAGGCCGACAAGAGGAAATGAAGGAAGAGAAGAGGAAGAGAACTTGGTGAGAGCAGGCAGGCCACACCTTGAGAAAGAGTGTGAGGAGAGACAAAAGGACAAAGGCAAGAATTATAAGAAGGCCTCACCTAAAGAACCAACCAAGAAGCAAGTGAGAGTCACAAAGGTTGACAACAGTGATCAGCATTTGCAGATTCAAGAAACGTCGGATAACAAGAAGACAAAGGTGATGAAACGCAAAGCAGAAAGCATAATTTCTCTGGAATCAACTCCCTCTGGACATGAGGAGTCATCAGAAAAGGTCAAGCGCAGGAAAGTGAAGGATGCAAGAAAATCATCCACAAGTGCCAGCACATTGCAGCAAACTCCCACGGCACCGGGAGAGGTCAGGGTCTCAAAGGGCAAAGAGAAGTTCAACAGAAAGGCTGCAAATAAGGCCGAGATACCTTTGGACACAAAGAATGACTTGGTAAATGAAATACTAGAATCACAGTTGCCGGAGAAGCTTGCCGAACAGCAGGACCTGGAGAAACCTTCTATAAAGCACCAGTCAGAGAAACCTGCCTTACAGCAACCTCTGGAGAAGCCTGCTGCGCAGCAGAACTTGATGAATCCTGCCTTACAGCTAAAGCTAGGGAAGGGTGCCATACAGTTGAAGTTAGGGAAGGCCGCCGTACGTTTACGGTTGGGGAAGGACGCCGTGCAGCAGCCCTTGGAGAAACCTGCTACGCAACATAATCTGGAGAAGTCTACTGTGCAGCAGCCCCTGGAGAAACCTGCCATGCAGGATAATCTGGAGAAGTCTACTGTGCAGCAGTCCCTGGAGAAACCCGCCGTGCACCAGCCTCTGGAGAAGCCCGCCGTGCACCAGCCTCTGGAGAAGCCCGCCGTGCACCAGCCTCTGGAGAAGCCCGCCGTGCAGCAGCCTCTGGAGAAGCCCGCCGTGCAGCAGCCTCTGGAGAAGCCCGCCGTGCAGCAGCCCCTGGAGAAGCCCGCCGTGCAGCAGCCCCTGGAGAAGCCCGCCGTGCAGCAGCCCCTGGAGAAGCCCACCACGCAGCAGCCCCTGGAGAAGCCCACCACGCAGCAGCCCCTGGAGAAGCCCACCACGCAGCAGCCCCTGGAGAAGCTACAGCTAGGGAAGTCCTTACAGCTAAAGTTAGGGAAGGCTGCTTTCCAGCTACGGCTAGACAAGTCAGCGGTACAGCTGCGGCTTGGGAAGGCTGCTGTGAAACAGTGGGAAAAGCCTGCTGTGCAGCTGGAGACGCCTGCTGGTCAGGAGACGCCTGCTGGTCAGGAGAAGCCAGAGAAGCCTGCTGGGCAGCCACAGCCAGAGAGGCCTGTCGGTCAGGAGACGCCTGCCGGTCAGCAGCGGCTGGAGAAGCCTGCCGGTCAGGAGAAGCCAGAGAACCCTGCTGTACAAGAAAAGCCAGAAAAGCTATCTGTGCAGCAACACCTGGAGAAACCTGCTGTGCAGCAAGACTTGGAGAAGCCCATTTTACAAGTGCTTAAGAGGCCTGCGATACGGAAATACCCTGAGAAGACTTCATTGCCGCAAGACTTTAAAAAGTCTCCCTTACAGGCCTGCTCGACCAAGAACGCTGCCACTGATAACTGCTTGACGAAGAAGGAGCCCGTGGCTACTGAAAACAACCCCAAAAGAAGAACTGCCTTACAAAGTACATCAAAGAAAGCATCTCCTCGAGTGCAACTGCCTAGGGCCCAAAGGGAGAAGGCCTCCACTGAGAAACGGAGCAAGAACATTAACGCAGGAAAGGTTGATGCTGAGAGTGAGGAGATCCCGTCCCCCACCGAAAGCGACGGTGACCCAGGCTTCAGCCAGGAACCCGTCATCGAGAGTCCCTCTCTGGAACTGCCTGGACCGGCGCGCTCCAAGCGGACGGACGCTGAAGACGACGAAGGCATCCACAGTCACGATGGTGGAAGCGATATCAGTGACTGTGCCTCTGAGGGAAGCTATGACTCTGGGCTTAACGGCCTGGCGAACGCCGCTGAAGGAGCGGAGAAGCTTCCAGAAACCCCCACAGAAGAGCTTCCATCTCCCTCCCAGCTCCTCAGCCACACATGCGTCTTCTGCGACCGCACTTTCCCGCTGGAGATGGACTACCGGCGGCACCTGAACCGCCACCTCGTGAACGTGTACTACTTGGAGAAAGCAACCCAGGAGACCAAGTGATGGATGGACTTCAGACACATTTTGTTTTTAACTTTTCTTTCAACTTTTGCCAACATTTCTCTCCGGTTCATAGCAGTTTCTAAGCCTAGAGTCTCCTTAATTGAGCAAAATTGCATTTCATAAAATTCCATCAGACACTCGGGTGTTGGAAACCTAAAATCTGCTTCATTAAACTTTATTAGGACTGTAAAAGCTCAAATACCGCTAAAAGCGTTCGCCATTCATTCGAGACTGCTTCATAGAAACATCGTGATTGCTTAAACATCGATATTTTTGCGCGTTTCTAGAGATTCGGTGCAAAAATGGCTTCCTAGTCGAATGCAAAAGTTCACCTCTGGTCCAATGGCATGCTTTGTTGATTTTGCGAACATCAATAAGGGCATGTCCTCCGTGGAGGACAATATTCTGCATCTTTTAATGCACCGGTATTGTTTCGTTTAGCATTGAGAAAAAGACAAAAGTCCCAGCCCGTACCCAGATCAGTGTGAAATAGGAATTAAATCGCAAACAAGTGGAAATCGTGCGTTAACATTTGCAGAAACTTGCAAAATTTAAAGTCAATGAAGCATGTCCTTCGTCTGGTAGCGTCCCAGTTTGGTAAAAATGCACGTTTGGGAACGAATAAGAGGCCGGGAAAGCGCGAGGTTTTTGAGAATTTAACGAGATCATTGTTATAAAGGTTTGATTAAGAACTCCTTTCAGGTCTCGAGGCCTGGAATCACTTTAAGCCTTGTTCTGAACGAACAGCCTTTCTTTTTCCCCCTTTTCTCGCCACCCGGCCGATGGACCAGAGCCAGGTGGTCCGACTCTGAATGGCGCCGAGCAGATCGGGGCCTTTGTACCGCTCCACTCCAGCGGAGAACGAAAGAAAGAGAGGGAGAGCGTCGACGAAGACGAGAACGAAAGCGAGCATTAACGCTGGCACGCGTGGCCGAAGGTCTTTGTGAAACGGTCGACAGCAGGCAGCGTCTTTGGCCTCGACTCGCTGTAGAATCCGTTTAGGTTCAGCAGCCGCTCAACGGTGGATAAAAAGTGGGCGGCGACCAAAACCGCGTAGGCGAAAAAGCTGACGCTGAACTTTGTCTGCTACTTTTTAATCAAGTCTTCTGTCTATTTCACGATTTGGTCCAAAGATGATTTTTATAATCCGCTCACGTCTAAACACTGTACATACTCCTCCTGCTCCTCATTGTTTTTGATGCCTCTGACAATCAGTTTGTTTTTCTTTTACGCTGTTTTCTTTTTACGGTGTGAGATCACGTGTTTGACCTGCTTTCAAGGTGGCCTTCCTGCTATTTCACTGCGATTTTGCAGACTTTTCTTTTTTTATTAATTGTCCCCTCCCAGAGATGATGGCGCGTTCAGCCGTTTACGGCCAAACTGTGGCTCGGCTGCTGCCCACGGTTTTAAAATCGTTTCAAATTTGACACTTTTAGTGCAATAATGTATATCGGATATCGTACCAAAGCAAACCCCAGCCCCTCCGGAACCGGCCAACCCGATCCCCCTTAGAAACGCACTCGTAGACGGTTCGCTGTTACTCTGCTGTAAATTTAGTTCAACATTAGAGCTCACTAACTGCCCATTATTTCTCCTCCTCTATGAATTTAAGAGACTAAAACGATCTTTTTCTTCTTAAATCAGAAATGTATCGTTTCTGGTAGTACATTAGCATCGGTTGTAATGTTTTCACGTTCACATTGTAACCAAGGAGATTAAACTGGCTTTTTACATGAACCGTGTGCCCGGTCTTGTGTGTAAAGAACCCAGATTGAAATAAAACGGTTGTGTCTTCGGATTTGCGACAATTTTTATTCGAGAACTAAAGCAGAAAACTGTACACAGGCTTACATACATCAGACATTCAACACGTCTCCCTTCCGTCCTGACTTTGGGTTCGTAGGACGTGAAGTTGTTCCCACGTTCACTAATGTTTCGCCGAGTCCATCGACTTCATTTCCTCTTCCTTTCCTTCGTGGCGGTGTCGGCCAGCGGCTGCGGTTTCTTGGTTCTGTACGCGGGAGACTTGCGGATCCGGTCGCCCTTCACGTTGACGATGTGGGGCAGCAGCGGCGGCGTCCGAAGAGACACTCCGGCCGCCTCGGGGGCTCGAGTCCGCAACAGGAGACGCTCCCCTTCCGCCGCCGTCACGGCAACCCATCCTGAACGAATCTCAGATTAGTAGGGAAACGCTCGAACCGGAAAAGAGCGAGAAATTGACTCATTTGTGCAGAAAAAGAAGCAAAAGGGACTAAACTGAAAATAAATCTGGTCCAGACAGGTTTCTCAGATTACATGTGAACACAGTGGGTTTCAGAAAAAGTGTAAGAACTGAATTTGCACCGAGACTGATGGAAGTAAAGCCTCGAGGCTTCTGTTTTTAAAAAAATGTTAACAATTAGAAACGGGAGGCCTAACGCGCCAGTGTGGTTCACCTGCTGACGAGAGTTTGACGTCGGTCACTGCTGTGTCGAGTCCTTGTCCCTGGAGCTCGAAGTCTTGAGCCACCAGAGGAGGAAACTCCTTCATGCGCTCTTCTCCACCCGTTGGAACCTGGAGAGGAAGACATTGGAGGACGCCGTCACTCTCCATCCTGGACAGACGTTCACTCGTATCAAAAGTGACGAAAAGCTGTATTTAAGGATGAGTCCCCATGATTGGAAGATCGTAGGTTTGAATTACGGACCACTAGGTTGTCCTGAGGTTCCCTTGATCGAGGTACTGTTCCCACTGCTGCTTCCCGGGTGCTGGATATGGCCGCCCCCTGCTTGCCTGGATTAAACACACAGGATGGATTTTGTTGCACAACAATGTCCAGCATGGGGTGCCATATCCAGCTCCTGGGGAGCAGTGATGGGGACAGTAACTTGCTCAAGAGTACCTCAGAGTATCCTACTGGTCTGGGACCTTCCAATCATGGAACCGTTCCCTAAACACTTGGCCATCGCTTTATTTACAGTGTTTGTTCGACTTAAAAGCGAGTTCTAGAGCGTCTTCGAGACTTTAATACGATTCCAGCTGGAACTCACTCCGAGCAGAGTCCCGCCGGCGTGGCTCCGGTAGATTCCGTCTGCCTTCTCCGAGCTGGTGATGTGGACCGGGACCCGGGCCGAAGCGATGACGGTAAACCAGCAGGGCTGATTCCCCTGAGGAACACGATTCACACCCGTTAAAATGTTCAACTTCTCCATTCCAGGCGCCGTTCAAGCTCCTTTAAGCTCAACGTTAAAGACGGATCCCTGAACACGGACCCTTCTGCTCGTGCTCCCTCGTTCTTTTTAGTTTTCCGAGAGAGAGATTGCTTCAGAGCACGGTTCAGAAATCACAAACCGAGCATGGCTAAACCCTGAAGTTAGTAAAACTAGTTTTAACTAAACTTTACCTTTTGACTCTCTTAACCTCCACGTCATTACGACCACCACGTCTGCTCTAGTGGACGTCCTGCTTGGCCTCCGTAAAGGACGCAGGTGGGCCGTGACGGGTATCTGGGCTTTTTGTAAAACTAATATTCAGGAAAGCGTAAAGTTTTTCTCACCTCCAGGTAATCGATCCGAGCCAAAGCTCCCAGGAATAACACCATTCCAGGTTTCAGGACAAACGTCCTGGGAGTGATCGCGTGTGTGGGCACCACCACCTTCACCTCCTGCTCGTTCAGCAAGCTGAGAACCTGGTTTTGACAAAGTGGGGACGAACGTTGGTCACTCCCGTCCTATGAGTGGCTCAAAGGTTTCGTCTCAGCAATTTCAGTGCGGTTCTTCACTAAAACTCATCGTTTTCACTCCCTGAGCTGCGATTTCTGAGAAAAATCCCTTTCTTCAGACTCAGTGTAGCGTCAGACTGCCAACATACAAGCTCTGCAAACAAATTATCGTTAAGCTACTTTAAATTCAACAGATCTCAGCTTGTTCAGAACTCCAGGGTGCCGATTCGTCTCATTTAGAACCGGTTTTAAACTCCTGTTCCTGCTTTTTAAAGGACGGGCACCTTCATCCGTTACAGAACCGCTTCACTGCTGAGCGAGACTTAAAATTAACAGTCGCTGCTTCACGGAAGATCCTCAAACCAAACAGAACAGCAGCTTTCGTTTTATCCATCAGGAAACTACAAATAGCAGCTTTAAAAAAGAGATGAAAGCTCTTTTAACGAGCTTTGTTTCATTTTCTTCACGTTAAAACTCAAACCGGCCCTTTGATGTACATTTACTAAACAATCCGCGTTCTGAGCTGCATTTAATTGGATGACAAGTGACTCACGTCGTACTCTTTCATGATCCCTGGAGTGTCGTAAAACCAGTGGGCGTCTTTGATTTCGTTGTACGGAAGTTCTGTCTCCGCGCAGGCCTCCGCGCCTGGCTTCCCGAAGCTGTCTTCCTGAAGATCTTCTCCGAAGCTCAGACTGTCGGGGTCGAACTCGATGCTTTTCCCGGACGTGGGGCTCACGCGGAACGTCCTCCCGATGCGTCCTGCGAACAATTAACCACCAGCAGTGCGTTTCTATCGAGGAACCGTGTTTAATTTATAAGAGACGTCCGAGGCCAAAAGTTTGTGGACGTCAGCTTGTTCGTTTTGTGTTTTGACCGCGCGTACCTGAAACCATATTTTCATCCAAATAACTGAATGTTATTTTAAACTCAGTGATGCGTCGGTGCTTGTACGGTTTAGGAATGTTTTGGAAAAACGTCCCTGGTCGGTATAACAAGACTGAAGATCCCAACGAGGCGAAATCTGAGCCGAAATTTGAGCCGAAATCTGATCTTTTTATCTGCTGCTGCTACGAGAAGGTTTCATAAAAGAAGTGCAACTCATTCATCTATTTCTAAAAACTCAAAAATGAGTGAAATAACTGCATTTTTAATTAAATGAAAGTCCTGTGCTACATCAGGAGCAGTGAGCTGCAGGAAGCAGCGATGGGAACGGTACCCTGCTGAAGGGTATCACAGAATGACCTACCGGTTTGGGACTCGAACCCACGGCCTTCTGATCATGAGGGCCAGACCACTAGACCACCGCTGCTCCGAAAAGCAAACTCCCCGGCTAGAGTTCAATAAATTCATTTCTGGTTTAAATTCTTAAACATCTAAACATCCGTCGGAGGCCGATACGATAATATGACAATATCACGCAGGGATTTAAGGAATCGGGCACTTCTTTGGTTTACCCAGGATTTAGTTTTCTGAAAGGCCAACACGACACTCGGACGATCGTCACACTGAACACGCTTCGTTAACGCGAGGCCGTCTCAGTGTCTCAGCATCCACCTGAACGATGACGGGTGGTTCTTAAATGGTCTTCCAAACGAGAACCCAAACCTGATCCAACTCACCGACCAGGTACCCCTGCTTCCTGAACTGTCTGATCCTCTTTAGCTCGTCAGGGCTCAGGTCGTCCTCCGTTGCCTGCACCGCCTTCCGAAGCCGCTCCGCCCGCCGGAACAGCCGGTACGGCGTCGGGTTGATGATGGGGAACTTCAGCAGGTTCAGCGTCGTTCCTTCATGAAGGAGAAAGCGGGTTTAAAAGCATCCATGACGTGTGGTTTATTAACCAGAGTTTTCTGTGTTTACGCTTCACATATTTACATGTTTTTGTCTGCATCTTATGTCCTGTTTATTTTCACTGCTAGGATGTCACAAATCTGTGCATTTTATTCCCACCAGTGAAGCTCCACGTGTCTCCATGGGACGGTGAAGATTTTTTTGAAAGGTTTTTGGATTTTGGTTTTTTTGTGTTATGACACTCTAGCCATTAAAAATGTAACATTTTACCAGTAAAATCCCTTTTTAAATGAGATCTCACCATCATTAACCTCAAACAGGCTAATCGAACAGCATTATTGGTTCAGAGTTCCTCCAGTGGTGGTGAACAGAGCCAGACATCCAGTTTAACCTCCTCATCACATGGGACGGTGACGGTCCATCAGTGATGATCCCTCCATCATTAGTTTAGTCCAAGTCCAAAATCTTCTCCAAACTAAAAGGTCTCGGGCAGCATCTTCACCGCCGTTTCATGTCTGATGGACACCCAGGCGTCTGGTTCCACTCACCACCACTGTGAACAGATTCTGATTGGACCATTTCTCAATAAACGTCCCAGAATGCCCACCCTGTTGACTTGATAATGGAAATATTCCTCTTTATTCTGTACGATTGCAGTTTGCGCTCTACACTAGATGTTTTTTTATTTCATGGAGTATTTGGAAACTCCTCAACTCCTAATCCATCACCTGGCCACGGAGATATTGTAGCCTTTTGGATCACGTCCGATGCTTTGGACTTGCAGTAGTCCGAGTCGAGCAGGGTGTTAAACAGAGTGGACTTGCCAGCGTTGGCTGTCCCCACTAGATATACATCTCCCTTGTACTTCCAAGAGGTCTGCAGCCTCGTGATCATGCTCTCTATGCCGTATCCTGTTTTGGCACTGATGAGGTGGATGTCCTTGTGGTCGGGGGTGGGAATCCCTGCGTCAGCGCAGTACTGCGCCAGCTGCCGCTTGATGCGCTGCAGGTAATTCTCACTGTCTCTGGGCAGCAAGTCCACTTTGTTGCCCAGAATCACAATGTGCTTGTTTCTGCCCACGAGCTGAGGCAGGTCGGGGACGATGGAGTCCGGGAGGTCCAGAAGGTCCACGATGAGTAGCACCAGGGCCTTCTGGGACTTGATCCTCCCCACAATCTTCCTGTATTCCTCCTTTGACGTGGTGACATTCAGAGCCTTCTGGTGATGCACGAGCAAGAAACAGCGCTGGCAGACGGCCTTCTTCAGCTTGTCCTCCTCCAGCAGCTGTTTAAACTTTTCGCTGGGCAGGTAACCTGGCACATCTGGGACGGTGCAGTGCATCAGAGCGCCACAGCCGGAGCAGCAGGTGTTGCTGACAGGCACGTCCGAGTCTGGCGTCCCGTAGACCTTATGCTGGTGCTCGGCCTTCTTCCTCCTGGAGGACTTTTCCAGGGGAAATCCTACATCGTGGAACTCTATGCCAGCCTCTCGATCCACCTCCTCAGTAGCAACGTCCCTCAAAGCCTTCAACTGCAGCTCCAGGGCTTTCTGGCGTAGATCCGAGCTGGTCACTTTGGCTTCTTTGTCCACTTGCACCTCTGTGACTCGGAGCTGCTCAGGAAGCTGCTCCTGGCCCACAGGTTCACAGAGGTCAAGGAAATCAAACTGTTCCTCTTGGCCTGGGTCAACATTGGAGTACGCTGCATCGGATGCTTGTTTTTTGTCATCTCCAGGGCATCTGGAGGACCTCACGGAGCTGTAGAATCGACAAGGTCCAAGCCTTTTGGCTGAGACACACCTGAGCTCTTTGGCCAGGTGTGTTTCGGTCCACAATTCAAAATAAAGGTCAGGCAGGCTCACCTTCTGCAGCCCTGAAACACGTTTTAAACACGTCCCCACGGCTGCCTGGAGAGCAGGCACTTGGAAAAATTTATACATGTCCCGAACACACTCACTTTGCGACGAATAAACGGTCTTAGAGTCCAAAAAAAGTGTGCAAAAGCTCAAAAACACACACACGTGGGGGGAGGGGCTGCGTCCTGTCGCTGAAAATATACGTAAGCGGAAATACAGCGTTGGTTAATTTTATTATTATTATTTTAAACTAACATCAAATTAACATTGACAAATGCACATTTAATTGTAAAATTAATAGTTACAATTAAATAAATAAAAATAAAAAAACTATAACCGTACGTTTGCGACGAGCGGAAGTGACGTCACGTCGCCTCAGCGTTGAGAGCGCGTTCCGAACGGAACGGGGCTTTTTTATGTTTATCGTGTAGAAGCCGGTAAACAACCTTAAAACAATGATGTACGATCAAGATGAAGGTATGTGTGAGGCAAAACCAATGGTGTATGTTTATTTTTTTGCCCTAAATCTGCACGAGAGAGCCGAGAAGTTGTGTTTTCACAACCCAAGTTAGCATGTTAGCTTCTCCAAGCGGCTCCCTGTTGAAAACAACGGCCTGTTTTAGCGCTTCTATCGTCAGATTTCAGCACCTTTGGTCACTTTAAGCCTCAAATACCGATAAAGACCCTTTCAATAAAGTCTCCTGCCTGTTTTCCTGCGTCGTTGTGGCTTAAATGCGATGTTTTGTGAATGAAGCCGCTCAGGTGTTGCACTTGAGAAAACTCCTTCCTTTAATTCCGTTTTTCATCTGATATTTTACTGTTTTAAGGATTATAGACCCACCACCCCATTTCTTAATGTCTTGCTAGGAAATCACCTTGATTGGTGCAATCAAATTGGACATTGAGGACACTACTGTGACTCAGGGATTTTTGGCAGAAATGCATTGGGCTTTAAATCTGTTCAGTGTAATATCACAACAAATTTGATCCCCTTTTGCCAAATCTAGCTTTTTCTAACCGTGTTGGAGTCTTGTGTTGATTTGAAGATGCTCTATTGATGCACCACGTGATCAATAACTCTGAATGTTCTTTAATAGCTGGAGTGTCTCTTGTCTAACGTTAACTTTCCACTCATCATCCAGATATCCAGTATGATGAGGATGATGATGAGATCACCCCTGATCTGTGGCAGGAAGCCTGCTGGATCGTTATCAGGTAGCGTGCATTTTGCAGTTTGTCCACCTTTGTTCCACCCTTCGTTCCAGCAAGTTGTGTGTTGTTTGTCGACCGGACCTCTTTAGAACCTCATCTATTAAAAAAAGTGACCATTTTCAGAACGTTATCTATTTAAAAAGTGACCCAACTCATGCTAGTTTCCTGAAAAGGTTGGAGCAGCAAAACAATCAAAGATGTAACAGCGTATAACTGCTGTTTCTTAAAAGTAAAGCGATCATTTTAGATCATCGGGTGAAACATCCTTGCAGGCTTGCAGTCTTTCTGATGTCCAATTTCCTTCCCCATCAGTTCGTACTTTGATGAGAAGGGCTTGGTGCGCCAGCAGCTGGACTCATTTGATGAGTTCATCCAGATGTCGGTCCAGAGGATCGTGGAGGACGCTCCACCTATAGACCTGCAGGCTGAAGCTCAGCACACGTCTGGAGAAGTGGAGGAGCCGGTAAGCTTGTGCTCCAACATCTCTACTCTCAGATGAGAAACTGGGCCACGGAGGCTGATGATGTTCGCTTTGAGAGACTGTGTGTTGAATGGAACGCAGACTTTATTCCCACTTAGGAGCATTTCAGACAATCTGACAGCTCCATATAAAGGTCTAAAAGGCACAAAAACTTTATATGTTGACCTTGTTATGATCTATATTTTACCAAATACATGAGTGATTTATCAACGTGAACATTGGTGTTAAAGTGAAATCATTTGACTTACATGAACATCAATTCATCAGACCAGCTGAGATCGGTCAAACCTATTTTTTAGAGGCTTATTTGCACATCAAACCCTCTTGTGATGACGATGAAAATATGATCCATTGTGCAGTCCTGCTTTGGAGAACAAGATCTAATGCAGTAGCCTTTATATCATCCTCTAAATGCGAAATAAAAACATGCCTTTGCTCCGCAGCCTCGATACCTGCTGAAGTTTGAGCAGATTTATTTGTCCAAGCCTACGCACTGGGAAAGAGATGGAGCTCCCTCGCCCATGATGCCCAATGAGGCCAGACTCCGAAACCTCACGTGAGCCCAACTGTGTTTTGAAAGTCTTTCAGGTCAGACGTAAGATTAAGACATGTCTGCATGAATGGCTGCTAGAGAAGAGTCCGTGATGTCCAGGTCTGATAAGCAACTCGTGGCTTGTAGGTCACCGAAGGTGGAGTTTTGTATTTAAACGTGTTGCGTGTTCAGGTACTCGGCTCCTCTGTACGTCGACATCACCAAGACGATCATAAAGGAGGGAGAGGAGCAGCTTCAGACGCAGCACCAGAAAACCTTCATTGGCAAAATTCCCATCATGCTGCGGTCCACCTACTGTCTGCTCAGCGGTTTGACGGATCGTGACCTGTGTGAGCTGAACGAGTGCCCTCTGGACCCAGGGGGCTACTTTATCATCAACGGCTCTGAGAAGGTCAGGGATTGGCTTCCAAAAGTAGTTTGTTAGGAAATTCTGAACTTGGACCATAAACTCCCAGTTTATGTTTTGATCATGTTATTTAGAAATTTTAGAATTAGAAACATTTTGTCATTTTACCATAGTAGAGCAAAATACTATGCTGTTACATACAAAAAAGAACAGACACAAAGTCATTTATATCTACAGTACTGTGCAAAAGTTTTAGGCAGGTGTGAAAAAACGCTGTAAACCGAACGCTTTCAGAAATGGAAGTGTTCATTTATCCTCATCAATCAACAAAATGAAGGGTTTGAACAAAAGAGAATCTAAATCAGATCAATATTTGGTGTGACCACCCTTTGCCTTCAAAACAGCATCAGTTCTTCTAGGTACACACGCACACAGTTTTTGAAGGAACTCGGCCGGTCGGTTGCTCCAAACATGACTGTGTTTCTCCTCCGTGTGACATTGATGATCACCAGTGTCTGTTTGGTAAAACTGGTTGATCAGACACCGACTATAATCCTACAGAATCCCTGACCTTGTGCAAGTGTACCTAGAAGAACTGATGCTGGTTTGAAGGCAAAAGGTAGAAACACCAGATATTGATCTGATTTAGATTTTTCTTTTGTTTGCTCACTTTGCATTTTGTAATTTGATAAAAATAAACAATCATTATTTATATTTCTGAAGGGATTCTTTGTTTACAGCATTTTATTTACATACATATTTTTATGTATGTAAATAGCAGGGATTTTAGCAGGGTTTTTAGCAGGGAGTTGCTAAAAACATGTATTCCACATTTGTTATTGCTGCATACACATTTAGCATTGCTAATTATTGCATGTCCCAAGGTGGGGGGACACAGGAAGAAATGGTTAGTGTACATTTCATATTTGACATCGTTATAACTCTGCCCCCGATTCTGTTTGCCTTTGATTTGATAAACCCGATCGCTTGCCAGAGGGCATCAGATGATCATTATTTGTTCATGTTTACGTGCAGGTTCTTATCGCTCAGGAGAAGATGGCAACCAACACCGTGTATGTCTTTGCAAAGAAGGACTCCAAATACGCATACACTGCCGAGTGCAGGTCGTGTCTGGAGAATTCATCCAGGCCCACCAGTTCCATCTGGGTCAGCATGATGGCCCGAGGAGGGCAGGTCAGAAGCTTTATTACGTTGATGATGGAAAATTAGTCACAAAAAGGAGTTTGTTGGGTAACATTTTGCCTTGCAACTCCCCTCCACCACACACACACTACAAAATTTCAGAACCGTTTAAAACAATGTCTCAGACATCAGCCTGTTCGCTGTAAATCTAGAGTTTCTGCCTGCACGGTAGGTCTCGGAGACATCTGTGTCGATTCGATTTTATTCTGATATATTTCTGATTTGGAAGGAATTGCTCTTTTCATTAATTTCACTATTTCACAGAGACAGCTTGTTGGTTATTTTAGAAGGCGAGTGCTGAACTAAGGGCTTTTTCAACCTTTCTTCTTATTTCCAGGGTGTGAAGAAGAGCGCCATAGGTCAGAGAATTGTTTCCACTCTACCGTACATCAGACAGGAAGTGCCCATCATCATCGTGTTCCGAGCCCTGGGCTTCGTGTCCGACAGGGACATCTTGGAGCACATCATCTATGACTTTGATGACCCAGAAATGATGGAGATGGTAATTTCTTGTCTTTTATCAGCATGAAAGATTCCACGTAGCATATTGTGAAGGGGCGAAGATCTACTTCTGCTGTGAGGACATGATGGTAAAGTGCGTCTGTGATGGGATTGTTTTCCTCCTCCATATTGTCCTCATTTTAGGTAAAGCCATCTCTGGACGAGGCCTTTGTCATCCAGGAGCAGAACGTAGCTCTGAACTTTATCGGCTCCAGAGGAGCTAAGCCCGGCGTCACCAAAGAAAGGAGGATAAAGTACGCCAAAGAGGTGCTGCAGAAGGAAGTTCTACCCCATGTGGGAGTCTCCGACTTCTGCGAGACCAAGAAGGCATACTTTTTAGGGTGAGTTCCAATGTGCTTAAGAGGAGCGGCTTTATTTGGGTGTTTTGGAGAAAATCTGAAAACTGGTTCAATGTCTGAATGCTTTCAGTTCTTTCGAATCCCTTTTTGTTCTGTTTGTTTTCGTAGTTACATGGTGCACAGGCTCCTGCTCGCAGCCCTGGGCAGAAGAGAGCTGGATGACAGAGATCACTATGGCAACAAAAGACTGGACCTGGCAGGGCCTCTACTGGCCTTCCTCTTCCGCGGGTGAGCAGCACACTTTCTCAGTTTCTTGATGACTTTTTTTTTTGCCGAAAAGTAGCCGTTTCAACTCCTGTTCTTCTTGCAGAATGTTTAAGAACCTGCTGAAGGAGATTAGGATCTATGCACAGAAATTTATCGACCGGGGGAAAGACTTCAACCTGGAGCTGGCCATCAAAACCCGGATCATCTCAGACGGACTGAAGTATTCTCTTGCCACAGGCAACTGGGGCGACGTCAAGAAGGCCCACCAGGCCAGAGCTGGAGTATCTCAGGTACGTCGAGCTGTAGTCGAAGGATTCCACTTGAGATTCAGAGTCTTCCGAGCGCCAGTCTGAATCTAACCCACCTGATGCAGCTGCTGCAGTGGGTTGATGAGTTCTTCAGGTGTGTTAGAACAAAGTGCAGCTCAGGAACTGTAATTCGTCTTTTCTCTTTCACAGGTGTTGAACAGGCTGACGTTCGCCTCCACCCTGTCTCACCTGCGGCGTGTGAACTCCCCCATTGGCCGAGACGGCAAGCTGGCCAAGCCCAGGCAGCTCCACAACACGCTATGGGGCATGGTGTGCCCCGCCGAGACCCCTGAGGTGCCACTTGTTCACCCCACACTTTTAAAAAAATTTGATCTTTTGGACTTCTACCAGCTCGTATTGATTAACTTGTGTGAAAGTTTAACGAGTGAAATCCATGAACGGCTCTGGATTTGTTTGCAGGGTCATGCCGTAGGCCTGGTGAAGAACCTGGCCTTAATGGCTTACATTTCTGTGGGGTCACAGCCCTCCCCCATCTTGGAGTTCTTAGAGGAGTGGAGCATGGAGAACCTGGAGGAGATCTCACCTGCTGCTATTGCAGAGTCAGTTCATGCATCGTCCCCTAGGGGGCATCACTAGAAAATCTCATTTCGATAGCTTTGAGGCCAATTTCACAGACATGGATCGACCTAATCTTGCACGGAATAGCTTTGCCAATAACCAATCACCATCATTAATATTTTTTGTCTAGATGTAGGTTTATTGACAAATGGTCCTGCTCATTTAGCAGATCGTTCTGAATAAAAAGAGAAAACTAGACCGTGTGTCTAATATTATACCCTGTTCCACTATTTCCTAGTGCCACTAAGATCTTTGTGAATGGCTGCTGGGTGGGCATCCATAAAGACCCCGAACAGCTGATGAACACTCTGAGGAAACTGAGGAGACAGATGGACATTATTGTGTCCGAGGTGAGAGGATTTTTGATTCTTGGATCAGGACAAACGCTGACTAGTGCAAATATAATTCTTTTTGAAATCACAATTGCAAGGGTTGCAGTTATAATTATAGCCTAATGTTGCCAATATTGTAGAGCGCTGTTTGGGAGGTTTAATAAAAGTAAAATCTAATAGAAGAGGCTGTTAACTGGATGTCTTGGATTAAAAAAAAGGTCAGGGAGGTTCATTTAATTCAAAATTCTGGTGTAAAATTCCCATATTTTATGGAAGCCCTAGTCAGGACTACAGTTCCTCTTCAAAAACTAGCAATGTGCTTACAAAATGCAACAGAGAGCGAACTCAGGAAGCCCTAAAACATGACCCTTTATCAAATTCTATTAAAATACTCGGGTAATGATGGGCCTGTGGTTTCAGCCGTGTTTTTCTTTCTGTTTAGGTGTCAATGATCCGGGACATCAGAGAGCGAGAGATCCGCATCTATACAGACGCCGGCCGAATCTGTCGGCCTCTGCTCATCGTGGAGAAACAGAAGCTTCTGTTGAAGAGGCGCCACATCGATCAGTTGAAAGAACGAGAGTACAACAACTACAGGTAAGCGCACAAACCATCTCACTCGTTTCAAGCTTCTCTCTTTCATGCCCAGTGCATGACTTCACGATGTATGAACACGTGACTAAACCAGTTGATGAGAATGACGGTAACCGAATCGTTTCTTCATAATTGGAGGCATTTTGGAGTATTTTAGTAAAAACACAATAGACTGGTTTCCAGTTTCCCCAGTAGTTGATGGGCTTTAGTCCTTCTTGTCCTCTTGCATGGTAGCTTCTTCCTCAGCATCCTCCTGATATACTCCTCTTTCCAAACAAACGCAGTCTCGCTTTTCTGACTTTGTCTCCGAAGTGTCCAGGTGCGCTGTCGCTCTAATCCTGTCCATCAATATGTTGGGAATGACTAAGTCACATTGTATCTCCTGAACTCCATCCACAAGTCTGAGCTGAAAGGGATTTGAGAGAAGTGGATGATTGCTGGGTATTTGAAGCTTGCGGTTGTAAATGAGAAATGGAGGCTGTCCTACTAAATTGGGGGGAAATGTAGTAGTATTATTATTATTATTATTATTATTATTATTATTATTATTATTATTATTGAGCTACACTGGTTAATCGCTAATGTAGTAGATCTGTAGGAGTCCCTGTTGCTGATTTTGCTCGTGCATGTGTCCATAGCTGGCAGGACCTGGTAGCGAGTGGCGTGGTGGAATACATCGATACGTTGGAGGAAGAGACTGTGATGCTGGCCATGACCCCAGACGACCTCCAGGAGAAGGGCGTGGCCTATTGCTCCACTTATACCCACTGTGAGATTCATCCTTCCATGATCCTGGGAGTGTGTGCGTCCATCATACCTTTCCCCGATCACAATCAGGTACAGTCGGTGGACACACTTTACTGATACTCACACACCATTTTACATATATACCATTTAAATACTGTTTAATGATAATTCTCCTGTATTTATTTGCTTTAATCCACAAGTTTAATTTGCTTAAATGACCTTTTCTTTTTTTATCTTTTGTTTTAATCGAGCTTCAGTCAAGTCTTTTTCTGTTCTCTTTTTCCTTTAAATACTTTTATTTTACTGCAGAAAGGTTCTAAATAAATGGTCTTTTATGTTCTGTGCTCAGTCTCCCAGGAACACGTATCAGTCTGCTATGGGGAAGCAGGCCATGGGAGTCTATATCACAAACTTCCACGTCCGCATGGACACGCTGGCCCACGTGCTCTACTACCCTCAAAAGCCTCTGGTCACCACCCGCTCCATGGAGTACCTGCGCTTCAGAGAGCTGCCAGCAGGTGAGGCTAAACGCTCAGACAGGTGTTCCTTTAATGCCTTCAAATCTTGAATGCCTTTATTTAAAGTTTATTTTAATTTTGAAATAGAATCCCTTTTGAGCAAAAGGCCAACTGGTTCTGATTGTTCTTGTTTCCTCGTGCAGGAATCAACTCCATCGTGGCCATCGCTTCATACACCGGCTACAACCAGGAGGACTCGGTCATCATGAACCGCTCTGCTGTGGACCGAGGCTTCTTCAGGTAGCTGCACCTTCCTTGCTTCACCCAGATCTGCTTCCTAAAATGATGTGCTACCTTCATGGGTGTGAATGAAGCCTAAAAACATTGGCCTAAATTGCAGTTCCATTGGTTGATTTCTCTGTCTGTGCTCAGTTTGAGTCTAGAAAAACTGACTTTATATTAAAAAAGCTCCTGAAAACTCATTTCATGACCATTTATTGGACAGTTTAACATAACAAATAAATTAAAAGATAAATTGGAAATAGGGCTGAAATTTTTTTTTGAAAAGTGCACAGCTTTAATCATATCCTAACTTAACCCAAATTAATGTTCTAAGCACTCGAGTACCTCGCTCTAGATAAGAGAATGTGGAGATGATCGCACCATCTATTAATACAGAGCTGGTGAATCAGCATTTTTACACGTAGTTTATTTAAATGCTGTGACTGAGTGTGCACTGCTTTCAGGTCCGTCTTCTATCGCTCATATAAAGAGCAGGAGTCCAAGAAAGGCTTCGACCAGGAGGAGATCTTCGAGAAACCCAAACGTGAAGAGTGTCAAGGTGAGCTGGTTCTTAAACGAATAATTCTCACTATACGTCTTCGATGCAACATTGAAATCCTGCCCTTGATGGATCAGGAGAAGTCCGGCGAATTCTACTGTCGGCCAAAATTTGTGCCAAAATAAGCTCTTCATGTTTTTTACTTTTAACTAGAGAAACTAGTGGAGTGTATAACATCCCGCTGTCCTTCCAAGACATCCATCCAGCACCTTCTGAGATCTTTTGATCTTGGTGTCATGAGATGTTTCACCGTCTCGCAGTCCCACTCTAATTTTCTTTCCTTTTCTTCCCCCCAGGCATGCGTCATGCCATCTATGACAAGTTGGACGATGACGGGCTGATCGCCCCGGGCGTGCGCGTGTCCGGCGAGGACGTGATCATCGGCAAAACCGTTACTCTCCCGGAGAACGATGACGAGCTGGACAGCACGAACCGCCGCTACACCAAGAGGGACTGCAGCACCTTCCTCCGCACCAGCGAGACAGGCATCGTCGACCAAGTCATGGTCACCCTCAACCAGGAGGGATACAAGTTCTGCAAGATCCGGGTTTGTGGGGACATTTCAGACTCCGGTTGTTGATTTAAAGGGTTCCAGTCGTGGGTTTTTAATAAAATCCTGCAAGTGATAAACTTATCGACGGCTTCATTCGGCTTCCAAATTCTTCATTTCGTTCAATTTGAAATCACTCTTCCTGCAGGTTCGATCAGTCCGCATCCCTCAGATTGGGGACAAGTTTGCCAGTCGTCACGGACAGAAGGGTACCTGTGGAATTCAGTACAGGCAGGAGGTAATGACGCTGTCTTTCCCACCCCATTTTTTTTTTGTCTGACACATTTTTACAAATTAAATATGTTTTCAAAATAATATAACCCAAAATATGTAGCACTAAATATTTTCCTCTGTATAACATTCTCTTCAGAACTGTTTTTAAGGCTGAAGATCTCAAAATGAAGCTTTTGGATTGCAACACATTTAAATTTGACCAAAAACCGAGTCCGATATCTGACGAGAGGTTTCTGAGTAAGTGTCCGGTTGGCTCAGAGATCCGTGGCCGCATCTGATGGTGCAGCTTTGTTTAGTCTGACACGCGAAGGCAGCTCTGCTTCCAGGATGTTCTTCATAAACAGAGAGCAGACCCAGCAGCAACATCTGGGCTCACATGTCTGATCCTTTATAAACATCTCTAAGCATCCTGACGGCGTCAGTTACTGACCACACGGAGCCAATCGGCCTCGCTGATGTTTCCCGTTGGCCGTGCTTTTGCGTCCGTTTTGCGTGAATCTTTTAAAGTGTATGAACCGTGGATCTGTCTCTGCAGGACATGCCTTTCACATGTGAAGGAATCACCCCGGATATCATCATCAACCCCCATGCCATCCCCTCCAGAATGACAGTCGGCCACTTGATCGAGTGTCTGCAGGGGAAGGTAGTCAGACTCTCTCTGCTAAAGCTGTTTATTAATGTTGCATACGCTCCGAGTATGGATGGTTTAAGCACATCTTCAAAGCACTTTTCCCAAATAATACTCAAACATGGCTTCTTATTTTAAGCGAAATGTATGTTTTGAACAGAAACGTGACCGATTTGTTCACTTCTTATATTGTAAGGCAGTTTCTGTCGCAACTAACAGCAGTTCCCCTCGGCATCAAGAGTTTTTCTGAATGATCGCAGGATCACGTGATTAGAGTTGAGCTGACCAGTAGATGGGGAATGACGATGACGAAATTGGATTAGCTTGCTCTTGCCTAGCTTATCTTCTTGGCAACCTCGGGCAAAAATGATTCGCTGCATTCAGAAAATGAAAATGCAGTTTTTAATTTCACAGCAAAAGGAACTCGTTGAATAAATATTAAGGTATAACTCGGTTTGAACGAAGAAAAGATGGGCTCTCCGGTGCAGTCACTAACCAGACCTGTACTAAATGTCAGCCTATTAAGAAAGAAGTAATAAACCTGCTTACAGGGAAGAGTAATCAAATGATCAGTAATTGCTAATCACAATTTATAAGTAATTTTGCTAACTTTCTATGTTTTCATTTTTATTTGAAAGCTGTTTGTCGAAAAATGTGAATATTCAGTGAAGAAAATCGCTCTTTTCGTGCACCCTCCCTCTGTATTTGTTGTAGGTCTCGGCAAACAAAGGGGAGATCGGCGATGCCACACCGTTTAACGACGCCGTGAACGTGCAGAAAGTCTCCAACCTGCTGTCCGAGTACGGTTACCACCTGAGAGGAAACGAGGTAAGGAGTCCACTCTTCCTGCACACCGTCTCCACGCTCTGGGGACGCCGGCGTATCAGAAGCTTCACGCAGCTTTCTCCTGGCTCCTGCAGGTGTTGTACAACGGATTCACGGGCCGCAAACTGACTTCTCAGATCTTCCTGGGACCCACCTACTACCAGCGGCTGAAGCACATGGTGGACGATAAGATCCACTCCCGAGCGCGCGGTCCCGTCCAGATCCTCAACAGGCAGCCCATGGAGGGCAGATCACGGTGAGCTTTAAATCAGCGCTGCTGATCTGATCTGTCTATCTTCACACTCAAAGGCACGTTCACTGCTTGAGATGTTAAAGAAGCCAATCAAACCGGGTTTGGGTGTGAAATGTAGAAGGTAAAATACTGGTAAATCTCGAAGGAAAGAAGTTTCTCCAGGTGCAGATTTCTCTCAGGATCTGACAGTACATTAATGTTCGATGTGATTTCTTAGCATTGTCGGAGTAATTCCAAACTCCCAGATGGAAGGAGAGTTCGGCAGACTTTTTATCGGACAGCCCTCACTTTTGGGCATTGGTTGCCCAGTTTACTGAGATCCCTCCACCAGAAGCTGCTGCTGTTTTTCATGTCTCCTTTCGTTTGGTTCACAGCGATGGCGGTCTGCGTTTCGGAGAGATGGAGCGTGATTGCCAGATCGCTCACGGAGCGGCACAGTTCCTGAGAGAGCGACTCTTCGAGGCCTCCGACCCCTACCAGGTGCACGTGTGCAACCTGTGCGGCCTCATGGCCATCGCCAACACCCGCACACACACCTACGAGTGCAGGGGCTGCCGTAACAAAACTCAGGTACGGCTGATGTAGAATCGTAGGATGTGTTTCAACATAAAGGTTCACACCGTGGTGGCGAAAGGAACCAGATCAGTCACAAATCTAGCTCGTTTCTTTCCTCTCCAAACACATCCGTGAACCTACGCACGTCTCCTCAGTGTTTATACGCAAAACAGCAACCTACGTGTACCCCTAACTCTGAATGTCTTTTAACAAATACCAAAACGGTGGCGTCAGGCAGTGTTTTAATATCCGTTTAACGGCTGTGAGGAAGCTTCAGACTTCTGGTTCCATTCGCCACCACCGGAGTCTTCTCACTCTGGACTTCTCTGGCAGAGAGAGCACTGGTTTCTTGTATTTTAGCACCGAGTGCATTTCTCCTTTCATTTTCTACATTTTTAAATCTTAATCATCATCATATTCGTCCATCTTGAGTCACATAACAAAAAACAGTCTGATTTGTGAGTTTCAGGTGTCTGAAAGCAGATCACCTGGAATTTTTCTTCACTCTTGTGAATGAATGACTCCCTGTTGTGGTTGTTTCAGATTTCTCTGGTGCGGCTGCCATACGCCTGCAAGCTTCTGTTCCAGGAGCTGATGTCGATGAGCATCGCACCTCGCATGATGACCAGCTGAACATCTGCAGCTCGGAATCGTTGGCGATAAGCAGGAGGCGGAGGATCGTTTTTAACGGCTTTATGTAAGGAAGAGGGCGATAATCTCAGAAAGGAAACGAATGCACTCGCTTGCCCGATCTCTGTATGTCAGGTTTAGTATTGTTCTGAAAGTGTTTTTGTTTTTTGTTTTTTTTTTGTAAAAATTTGACTCAAATAAAGTAGTTTCTTTTTAAATGGTTGGAGAGGTTTTTCCTCGTGTTTTTCAGCAGGTAGGATCGCTCGGTAATGCACGCCAAGCGTGGAGGAGGCCCTGGAAGTCCAGTGGTATTCTCATGTTCACCCTTTATGGTTTTGAATCTGAGGTCTCGTCAGGTGGCCGACAAACTAGATCGGATGTGCCACGAGCTTCGATCGGGAGCAAATTGATGTCTAATGTGAAAGAAAAAGGTACTGCAAAGAAATTGGGACCAGATCTTCCTGGAACTCCCATCAGTGAGGAGATCTCACACCACAGCATGTTCAACTCTTTATTCGTTAGTGAACAAAAACATTTCAACGACTGCATTGGCTGCTCTTAATACTGAGCACGTCTAAAGCAGAAACAAGCAAAGAAAAAAAGTATTCGGTTCTGTTTGTGAGGGGGTGGAACGTGTTGTGTTTTCGTGAAACGAAGCAATTCTGGAAACTTCCATGTCGTCTCTGTGTGTCCTTACGCCTGCAGCTTACCACCTCGCCCAGCTCTCACTTACCGGCTCCCGAAAATCATCAAGAGGGAACGGCTGCGTTCGGCCTCTTGATAAACTGCCGTGCGTGTTTAACCCCTTCCACGTTCTTAGACCTGGCTCAGGAATCGTCTTCGCTCCTCGGGTGTGGGACGTGATGTAGCATAAAAACAAAACCTTGATCTGGAAAATGTGGATGCGTTTGGTGCAGATCAGTGAGGGCGTCTCCTGATTGGCCCGTTAGATGCAGATGCAAAGAAAGTTTTAATCGTTTTTGCCCAAATAGCGACTGGCCGTGTGTCATTTGGCAAATTAACATTTAATTAACAAATTCAAATGGATCCCATCTTTTAAAAATGAGCCCTTTTCATCAGAAACCCACTTTCAGGAAAAGTCCGAGCCTTCTTACGTGTCGATTCCACTAGAACAGTCATGATTTATTATCCACACGCTTCTCCATCCTCTCTACGTACAAACTCGCCCTTAAGACTGGATTAGGTGCCAAAAAAGGAGCCCGGCTCACTTCCCTTATTGTGAAGTGGGCGGGGCCAAAATGCTTAACACGTTAATGTTTTTGCGACGTCACAAAAATCGGAAATTCGAGACGAGCTGTTTTTGCAGCTCGTGGACCGGCAGCGTTGAAAACGTTAGTGTTTCTGTACTTTTGTAACGTGAAGTTGGATTTGAGAAAGGCGTTCTATTAAAAACATTTTAGATTACTACGTTTAACTATTTGATTTAAACTTCCATTCAGCAATAGCATGTTTTGCACAATGGGGTCTCTTTTAAATGGCATTGTTTAGGACAGCGATGATCTGGCAACCTCATTATTATAACCGGCCCGTGAACAGAGAACCCCGTAATCTCAACGGTGTTGGAGTTTTTACGTGAAGCTTTCTTTACAGGGTTCTAATGAGAAACTACCAAGAAACAATTGAAGGCGTTTCTTGTGAGCTGAAGATTTGGGTGGTTTTTAGTAAGCTGGGTAAAAATCAGGAGGAGAAGCTGTACGTTTTAGTAAATCATCTTACAAAAATGTGAATATTTGATGCTCTTAACTGAAGTTACACCAAACTCTTTCACTGAAAGTATTTTTGAAAATACCTTTCTCAATTAACATCAACAATTTTGTGTGTGTGAGAAGTATAGAAGGTCGATGGGCCTTTAAATGAGTGCGCTGACCCTGCCGTGTGTGTGTTTACATGTTGTGTAGCCATACAGCAATGTGTGTGTGTGTGTGTGTGTGTTGCGCAGGGTGCGTGCATATTCAGCAGTGTGTAGCAGGTGTGTGTCTAATCCTGATCCTGCAGGAGGTTCCATGAGGGTCCACGACACACGTGTCCTTTACAGCTCGTCATCCTTGACCACTACACACACACACACACACACACACACACACACACACAATGAAAGAGTCATTTTCTGTCATCACATCATTATAAGAGTAATGATGTGAGAGTATAAGCATCATTCTGTCTTTCTGTCTGTAGTTAGTATCAGTAGAGTGTGTATACGTGTGTGTGTACATATGGAGGTAGAGAGAGAAAAAGCGTAGATTGAGAAAGAGGGAAACAGACTGATGTAGGATGGGCAGAGATAAATGGATGGATGGACGGACATGTAGGCAGAAAGATGAACCGATAGACGGACGGATGCATGGATGGTACTTGTTCAACAAAGAGCCCGTATCAATGTCCTCACTCTTCTAAAACGGGAGGAACAGACCCGGAGTGCCGTTGTGTATTTGAGTGTAATCGAGTGTGTTCTGAAGTTCAGACACAACGCGACTCTGTCTCGGCGGCGGCGGCGGCCTGGCAGCAGGAAGGAAGCGTCGGGCTCCAGACGTGTCTGGGCTGATTTAAGGAAAGCGTAAATGTGCCTCTTATTTTTCTTTCAGAGATGAACACCAGCCAGCCGTGTGCAGACGGTGCTGAGAGCTGGCAGCGTGTTGGAGCAGGACTGAACTGAACTGAACGCTGGCTTTAGGGCAAGTCAGGCAAGTTTAAAGAGCCCATATTCTGGAGAACTGAACGTTCCTCATCTTATTTAAAGTGTTTGATATGGTGCATAAACATTAGTTAAAAGTTCATACAAATAAAATCATTTTCTACTCGTTTACCGACTGAACGTCTGGGCTGCGCTCTGAATGGCCGGTGGAATTAAAGGTAGTAAAACCTGCCATGTAAAAATGATTTAGGTAAATAAGACCACCGTAAGTTGAGGCTAATATAACGTGTAGGCTGGAGAGTGAAAGTGACCGTGCTCGTCATTGTGAAC
>JABMDN010000151.1:0-10261 GCA_017165825.1 Hepsetus odoe
CTCCCTTTTCATTTATGCTCATGTATTAGTTTAACTGACATTCATTCCTCATCATAGTCCATGGCGACTCCTCTCTAATCTCATTTGCCATTGTGTTCATCATCATCAAACAATGGGCTCAGTGCAGATCCTTGTTGTAATCCCCAACTGTTCTTTAATGCTTCCTTCACTTCTACTGCAGACCTCATCACTGTCACACTGCCCTCGTGCATATCCTCTACTACTTTCACACACTTCTCTTTCACTCCTGATTTCCTCATACAAAACCATGACTCCTCTTTAGGCATCCTGTCAATTGCATTATCTAAGGCACAACGTTAAACACGATGCTAAACTTTGGACTTAATCTCAGATCATGGTACCTAGGAAACAACATTGGATCACAAAACTTGACTCAGCACTAAACTCTAACATTTAGGATTCAATACTAGTTAATGGAATTTAGGATTCAACACTGGATCATGAAATTTGGGACTTGATACCAGAGTGAAAAGTGTTTCTTGCTAGGCCATCTCTGCATAAATTACTATCTTTCATCTTCACTGGCTAAATCACCCACAGCCAGATAAACCAGCAGGAGAGTGAAATCATCGACTGTGGATCCCCTGCCCATTTGATAGTCCAGAACAAAACCACCAGGTTTTTACAGATTTTGGTCCATTCAGAAAAATTGTGTGAAACTGAACTAAACCAGCATTATTACATAATATGGCTCCGGTTGAATCCAAGAGGAGCAGAGGGGCTGGAGGTGTCAGAGTTAAAGATGCTGAGATTTTCATTGAGGGTGAAGAGAATGGACAGGAACAGAAACAAATATATATTTGAGGGACAACTCAGGTTAGAAGATTTGGAGACAAAGTTTGAGAGGCAAGATTACATTGGTTTGGACATGTCCAGAGGAGAGATGTGGAGATATACTGAGAGTATACTGAGAGAAGAATGAACATCTTCTTCTTTTTCTTTCGGCCGCTCCTGTTCAGGGGTCGCCACAGCGGATCAACCGTTTCCATTTTTTACAGTGTTCTGCATCTTCCTGCTTCATACCAACCACCTGCATGTCCTCTCTCACCATGTCCATAAACCTCCCTGCATCCTCCCTGCATCCTGTCTGTCACAAATCACTCCAGCCACTCTTCTCCACCCATTCCAACCTGCCTGCACTCTTTTTTTCACCTCTCTTCTGCACTCACTGTTACTCTGAACTGTTGATCCCAACTATTTAAACTCCTCCACCTTTGTTACCTCTACTCCCTGCATCCCTGTTTCCATTTCTATCTTTTATCATCCTGACCTGCTGCACATCTTTCTCAGCTCTGTCTGTCTAGCCAATCAGTAAAGGTCCTTTTCTTCCTCTTTACTTTCCAACCTCTCATACAATTCAACAAACACCTTATTGTTTCCCTTCGCCACTGCTTTCTTTGCCCTGCGGTTCATCTCCTTGTACACCTGTGTTTTCTCTTCATCTCTCTGACTGTCCTATATCTTCTTTGGTCCCTCTTCTTTTGTATACATTTTGTATGGAAGTTTGTTTTGTTGTCCGCATATTGATTTGGCAAAGTTTTACACCAGATGCCCTTCCTAACGTAACCAATCGGGACCGGCACAAAGAAATACATTGGCTTGTGCGTCCCTAGTGGCTGGGTTGAGAGAAGAATGAATATATATATTCATTTAGTGCAAAAGTTTTAGGCAGGGTTGGAAAAAATGTAAACAAAAAATGCTTTCAAAAATTGAAGTGTTAATCATTTATTTTCATCAATCAACAAAATGCAGTGAATGAACAAAAGAGAAATCTAAATCCAATCAGTATTTGGTGTGACCACCCTTTGCCTTTAAAACAGCATCAATTCTTCTAGGTACACTTGTACACATTTCATATCTCATGCCATTTCCCCATCTGCATTTTAGTCCTGGTGTTTTCTTCTTTCTCTGTGTTTGTTAAAACCTTCCCTGCTGTGTGTGTTTATAGTTAGCGGTTAGCATTAGCCGCCGCAATATTTTAAAATATTCAGGTTCCAGTGTGTCCTGGTAGAACCCCAGTGATCTTGTTCTGGTTTAGAAGTATGTTTCCCCTCCGCATTTTAGTCTAGGTGGGGGCAGCGGTGGCCTAGTGCGTTGGCTGCATGATCAGAGGATCAGGGGTTCGAACCCCTTCCCGATAGGTTGCCCTGAGGTACCCTTGAGCAGGGTGCTGTCCCCGTCACTGCTCCCTCTGCGCTTTCACTAGCTGCCCACTGCTGCACGGTGTTTGAGTGTGCATGGGTTAAATGCAGAGGTCCAATTTCGTCTGCTGTGCTGTGACCTCGCAATGACAAGGGTTGTCACTTTCACTTTTTCACCTTTTTTTTAGGTGTCTCTGCATCTTTGCCCTGGTGTTTTTTTCCTTCTTGCTGTTGGTGTAAACCCACCTTGGGGTTTGCTGAGTGAATGAGCTTCCTATGTGCATCAGCTTTCTAGTGCCAGTCTACGGCATGACTGTGGGTTAATGGTAGGGCCCAGGTTATGGTTCCCTGCTCCTCCTTCTACCCCCTTTTCCCCAGTGTGTGAGTCAGTGTAGTAGCGTTCAAAGCTGTGGTGTTTGTGTGTCTAAATAAAGGTTCCTCTCCTCCACCTTATCGTGGTGGAGGGGTTTGCGTGTCCCAATTATCCTAGGAGCTATGTTGTCGGGGGCTTCATGTCCCTGGTAGGGGCACCCGAGGCAAACAGTTCCTAGGTGAGGGAAGAGACCAAGAGCGGTTCAGAAGGCCTCTTATGATGAGTAAGATTTTTGGACAACGTTTTCCCTCGCCTGGACGTGGGTCACCGGGGCCTCCCTCTGGAGCCAGGCCTAGAGGTGGGGCTCGATGGCGAGTGCCTGGTGGTCGGGCCTTCACCCATGGGGCCCGGCCGGGCACAGCCCGAAGAGGCAATGTGGGTCCCCCTTCCCATGGGCTCACCACCTGTAAGAGGGGCCAAAGAGGTCGGGTGCATTGTGAGCTGGGCGGTGGCCGAAGACGGGTGCCTTGGTGGGTCTGATCCTCGGCTGCAGAAGCTGGCTCTAGGGACGTGGAATGTCACCTCTCTGGTGGGGAAGGAGCCTCAGCTAGTGTGTAAGGTTGAGAAGTTCCGGCTAGATATAGTTGGACTCACCTCGACACACAGCTTGGACTTTGGAACCAGTCTCCTTGAGAGGGGCTGTACTCTCTTCTACTCTGGAGTTGCCACCTGTGAGAGGTGCAGAGCAGGTGTGGGCATACTTATTGCCCCCGGCTAGGGGCCAGTACATTGGGGTTTACCCCAGTGGATGAGAGGGTGGTTTGGAAGGGCGTGATTGGGATGAATGGCACCCCTGATCTGAACCAGAGCGGTGTTTTGTCATTGGACTTTTGTGCTCATCACGGATTGTCCATAACGAACACCATGTTCAGGCATAAGGGTGTCCACATGTGCACCTGGCAACAGGACACCCTAGGCCGCAGTTCAGTGATTGACTTTGTGGTTGTGTCATCGGACTTGCGGCCACATGTCTTGGACACTCGGGTGAAGAGAGGGGCGGAGCTGTCAACTGATCATCACCTGGTGGTGAGTTGGCTTCATTGGTAGGGAAGGATGCCGGGCAGGCCTGGTAGACCCAAACGTATTGTAAGGGTCTGCTGGGAACGTCTGGCAGAGTCCCCTGTCAGGACACGCTTCAACTCCCACCTCCGGCAAAGCTTTAACCACGTCTCGGGAGAGGTGGGGGACATTGAGCCCGAATGGACTATGTTCCTCGCCTCCATTGTTGAGGCGGCTGACTGGAGCTTAGGCCATAAGGTGGTTGGTGCCTGTCGCGGTGGCAACTCGAGAACCCGTTGGTGGACACCGGAAGTGAGGGATACCATCAAGCTGAAGAAGGAGTCCTACCAGGCCTTTCTGGCCCGTGGGGCACCAGAGGAAGCTGATAGGTACTGGCAGGCCAAGAGGAATGCGGCTTTGGTGGTTGCTGAAGAAAAAACTTGTTAGAGCATGGGAGGAGTTTGAGGAGGCCATGGAGAAGGACTTCCAGACAGCTTCGAGGAGATTCTGGTCCACCATCCGGAATCTCAGGAGGGGAAAGCAGTGCACAGTCAACACAGTGTTTAGTGAGGATGGTGCGCTACTGACCTCGACTTGGGACGTTGTGGGTCGGTGGGGGGAATACTTCGAAGACCTCCTTAATTCCACCAACATGCCTTCCAATGAGGAAGCAGAGCCTGGGGACATAGAAGTGGACTCTTCCATCTCTGGGGCCAAGGTTCCCGAGGTGGTCAAAAAGCTCCTTGGTGACAGGGCTCCGGGGGTGGATGAGATTCGCCCGGAGTTCCTCAAGGCTCTGGATGTTGTAGGACTGTCATGGTTGACATGCCTCTGCAACATTGCATGGACATCAGGGACAGTGCCTCTGGATTGGCAAACCGGGGTGGTGGTACCCCTCTTTAAGAAAGGGAACCGGAGGGTGTGTTTGAACTATAGAGGGATCACACTTCTCAGCCTCCCCGTGAAAGTCTATTCAGGGGTCCCTTTACAACCGGTGTCGGAGCTCGGTCCGCATTGCCGGCAGTAAGTTGGACCTATTTCTGGTGAGAGTTGGACTCCGCCAGGGCTGCCCTTTCTCACCGATCCTGTTCATAATTTTTATGGACAGGATTTCTAGGAGCAGCCAGGGCGTTGAGGGGGTCCAGTTTGGTGGGCTCAGGATTGGGTCACTGCTTTTTGCAGATGACGTTCAATTCAATTCAATTCAATTTATTCTTGTATAGCGCCTTTTGCAACAAAGTTGCCCCAAGGCACTTTACATTGGTGGTAGATGATAGAACAGGTTTCAGTAATAGATGTTAAAGCCGGGCGACTACGAAGGAGAGGAACCAAAAACTCCACGTTGTCCTGTTGGCCTCATCATGCCGCAACCTTCAGCTCTCACTGGATCGGTTCGCAGCCGAGTGTGAAGCGGCTGGGATGAGAATCAGCACCTCCAAATCTGAGGCCATGGTCCTCAGCCGGAAAAGGATGGAGTGCCCTCTCAGGGTTGGGAGTGAGATCTTGCCCCAAGTGGAGGAGTTTAAGTATCTCGGGATCTTGTTCACGAGTGAGGGTAGAATGGAGCAAGAGATCGAGAGGCGGATCGGGGCAGCGTCCGCAGTGATGTGGGCTCTGCGTCGATCCATCATGGTGAAGAAGGAGCTGAGCCAAAAGGCAAAGCTCTCAATTTACCTGTCAATCTACGTTCCCACCCTCACCTTTGGTTACGAGCTGTGGGTAGTGACTGAAAGAACGAGATCGCGAATACAAGCGGCCGAAATGAGTTTCCTCCACAGGGTGTCTGGACTCTCCCTTAGAGATAGGGTGAGATGCTCAGTCATCCGGGAGGGGCTCAGACTAGAGCCGTTGTTCCTCCGCATTGAGAGGATCCAGATGAGGAGGCTCGGGCATCTAATTAGGATGCCCCCTGGACGCCTCCCTGGTGAG
Organism: Hepsetus odoe; assembly: GCA_017165825.1. Lineage (NCBI taxonomy): Eukaryota > Metazoa > Chordata > Actinopteri > Characiformes > Hepsetidae > Hepsetus > Hepsetus odoe. Next base: position 5,464 of record JABMDN010000151.1, read on the forward strand.
GTGTTCCAGGCACGCCCCACCAGAAAGAGACCCCAGGGAAGACCCAGGACACGCTGGAGAGACCATGTCTCTTGGCTGGCCTGGGAACGCCTTGGGATCCGCCCGGAGGACCTGGAAGAAGTGGTCGGGGGAGGGAAGTCTGGGTGAAGCTCCTGAAGCTGCTGCCCCGCGACCCGACCTCGGATAAGCTGAAGACAAAAAAAAAAAAAGTATGGATTTTGTTCATATTCCTGGTCTGTGTTTCTCTCAGCTGTAGGCAGACAAAGCAGTCCTACGATCCTGCTCAGGTGTCTTTCTCCTTACTTTATCCCCAGTGCATGTGCACACAACCCTTAAGCTCACTTTAGATTTTCATAGCAACTGTTCACATTCTTTCGACACTCGCACATAAAGCGGACCATTTCTAATTGGAACCTGTGTGCCATAGATATCTGTTTAGGGAAATTACTTCATGCAAATTAGCCTCTCCGTGTATGTGCAGGCCAGGCAGGAGTTACTGGCTATTGCATTCAGCAGAGCATGAATACATTTGATTAATATCAATTTTCTAGTGTGTGTACTGGAGGCTCTTGCAGTTTCAGGACATTATACATGCACTTGATAAACAAGGTCGCAGATTCTTGAAATGGAAGACGACCTCCATCATTTACCAATTTTGGTACCAACCATCATTTACCAATTTTAAAACTTCAATTAATCAAAACTAAGGTATAGTTCCAAGGAACATGAGATTTGTTTGAATTAGGTCACGTTAATTTTTAAATAAAAGCAATAAATTGAGCAGTGTGTGAACTGTCCGTTCATGTTTTAGGATGTGGGTGATTTTGTTTGACAGCACAGGTGTGCTTCATTGGGTCTGGCCTTATAAGCCCTGATGAATCAGAATAAAGCCTCAGTCATTGTATGTCTATGTTTCAAGTTTTGTGTTTCTATGCACAGTTATGTCATTAAAGCCTTTGTTAAGTACGAATCTCTCGGCTCTGCACTGATGTCCAGACCACCACCATCAAATAATACACTTACATTTACGGCATTTAGCAGACACTCTTATCCAGAGCGACTTACATGTCCTAATTACAGGGACAGTCCCCCTTGAGCAATTCAGGGTTAAGGGTCTTGCTCAGGGACCCAGTGGTGGTAGTGCCAGAGGTGGGATTCGAACCTGGGACCTCTTGAGCCATAGGTCAATAGGCAAGCTACCACTAGACCACCACCACCCTGATACACCCCATATATACAAATTGACCAAACAGCTGCAGAAGGGCATCGCGAGCTGTTGTTGGGTTTTGTGCTATCCACTCCCCTCCCAGGACTGGCCAAGGCTGCTTCAGCTCCAGCAACAATGAAGGTGAAGCTGCAATGTCAGCTTCCACATTAGCCCTAGAGGTGGGGCTATGATGCTGACTCAGCACAAGAAGGTGGGATTTCTAAGACATCTGTCACCCTCACCACAAAAGAGGAGGCTATGAGGTTTGCTCCCGCAGTAGCCCTAAGCAGCGAGACTGCTGAGTCAACCCATATAGATGGGACCTTGGTACTGTCGCTCACATCAGACCAGGTAGGTGGGACTTCAGTACTGTTGCCATGTCAGCCTGGGTAGGCAGGACCTTGGTGTTGTCACCCATGCCAGACCGGGGCAGGCAGGACACCCTTGGAGGGTGGCAGGGTGTCAGCATTGTTGTTAATTTCAGGCCAGGAAGGCGGAGTTTCAGCCCTGCCGTTCAAGCCAGTCTGGGAGGATGAGAGGTTACTTCTGCATAAGCCTGCCTGAGTAGGCATAGTGTTTAAGGCAGGTGTCCACGCCCAATGTAAGCGAGGTGATCGGGAAGGGGTCCACACCCACCAAAGAGATGAGGGAGCTTTTGTGACTGTGTCCATGCCCACCGAAGAGAAGGTGGGGTTTTAAGCACTGTGACCTAGCCAGCCCACCAAAGAAAGGCCGTCAAAGAAAAACTGATCCGAGTTCATAGTTATTCTCATAGTCATTCTGTAAATTTCATTGCGGGATCATATGGTCCCAAAGCAAAAAAATAAATAAAAATAAAGAAATAAATAATGGTTAGGCTAAATATATGATTTAGATTATATCTAATTGTCAGCTGGACATGAAAGTGAATACATGCTTGGGTGTCTGTTCATCAGAGACAGCAGCCATCTTGAGCTCTCATTAGAGCTCTCATTCTCACCACTGCCCCATTACACCATGGGGCAGTGGTGGCCTAGTGGTTAGGGTGTTGGCCACATGATCGGGGGAACCCCTTCGAATGATTCGAACCCCTTCCCAATAGGTTGCCCCTAGGTACCCTTGAGCAAGGTGATGTCCCCATCTCACTCTTCCCTGCGATGGGCTGGTGATGTGTCCAGGGTGCGTCCTTCGCTCTGTGTGAGCTGGGTTGGACTCCAGCGCGACCCCATTTGGGACAAGCGGCAGAAAATGGATGGATAGTTACACCATTGGTTACGAAACAGCTGCTTGCAACAAATGACCTGTAAATGAATAGTGCTTACTGTGTTTCTTTAAAAAAGGGACTTTTATTTTATAACGGTCTATAGAATAATACTAATAGAAACAGGGTTGTGGGTGTCACAGTCTGTCGTGCCTGTGGTTCCGGTTGGGCACAACAGATGGCGCTCTGTTCTGACTGAGCACACATGGGCTCATTCAGACACAGGTGTGCTTCACTGGGGCTGCTATTTAAGCCCCAATGAGTCAGAACAGAGCGCAGTTCATTAACGAGGCGAAGCCTTATAGTTTATGGTGGCACTTTTGGTTTTGTATTTTGGTTTATGTTTAATAAAGTCACGTTCCTGTATCCTGGCTCTGTGTTGGCGTCCTTCCCACACCCTGCCACCATTACAGTGGGTGAACCTTTAGTCCAAGCTGATGGTTTATATCAGTGATGGTTTATAACTCTTGTGTAAATGTGATTGTAAAAAGGTGTGTCGGTTGTTAAGTGCTGTAACAGTTTGGTCAGATGGCTCTGTGGAAGCGCTGATAAAGCAGGATTATTGTCTTGTTGCTGCTTTTGTTGACAAAGGTTGATCTGATATTCTTCATGGTTCTCAAGTCACAGCAAATCACACAGTATTTACATTGCATTTGCATTACAGAGCAGCTGAAGGGCTGGAGTTACGAGCTTATGATTACACCAAGTACCACCCCATGGAGGAGGTATTTATCATTTAAACATCCGCACTACTCTTCAAAAGTCTGGAATCACTTTTTGTACAAACTTCTGTTATTTTACAGAAATAAAAGATCAAGATCAAGTAACTGCTGTTTTGAAAATCTTTTGTTAAGTGAAAACAAATACAAATCCTTTAAAGAGACACACATTGTTTTTAGCATTAGGATTTATAAATGAAACGGTTCTGTGCCAGTAGAGGGCGCCCTGCTCTGATTGTGCACACCTGGGCATTGGGTGCCAGGTGTGCCTCATCGTGGGCTGGTGTTATAAACGAATCAGAGTAGGGCACTGGTCATTCTGTGTGCTAAACCTTTGTGTTTATTCATGTTATGTTTTACACATGTTATTTTTAGTATATTTAGTCTATGAGTTCTGTGCATGTTATCTGTTATTAAAGTTCAGTACAAAGCTCTCGGCTCTGCGTTGATGTCCAGCCCACGACACCACATCGTGACAGAAATGACCAGCCGCCACAAATGGACATCGCGAGCTGAGAGCTCCGTTGGGATGTCTGCGAAGAGCCACCAGGTGCTGGAGGCTGGGACAGTGTAGATTGAGTGGAGCCGCATATTAGCAGAAAAATATATTTCACTGCATTTTATCATGAAATCTAGTATCGCCATTTTTTTTTTGCCTTTTTTACAAATATTTCCACATAAAATAATCCATCACCTGACCTTTTCCGTTGTGTCCGCTCTTCATAATGTTTCTACATTACGTTCATAATAACTTTAGAAGGTTTTCTGCTTCTGCTGTTCAGCTTCCCTGCTGGAGAATCTTTACACATGGTGATGATTTCTTTGCTGATCTCTTACAGATTTCAGCTTGGATGAAGCAGATGGAGAGGGAACAGCCTGGGGTTGTTACCCGCATGAACTATGGGAAGACTTATGAGAACAGAGAAATCACCCTGCTGAAGGTGTTCATTACTTTCTCTGAATGATTTCAGTTTCCACCAAACCCTTCAGAACAGTCTCACTGACAGTCAACACACTGTCCTGCCCAATAAGATGCTGAATGAATCTAGTGTTTAAGGATTGGGTTCGAACCCAGGACTGATAAATTGCTTAATTTAAGCAATGTATCGTGCCCATCGCTGCTCACTGGGTGCTGGATATGGCAGCCCCTGCTGGACGGTGGGTGTGGGTGAAAAACAGAAGCTTTTTTGTTGTGGTTTACTATGTGCTGTGTTTCACAATGACAATCGTCACTTTCACTTCATAGTCATTGCTCCACCCAGTCTTCTGAATTTCTTCAAGCCTGAACAGTCTGGTTTAACACTGTGGATGTCGGGGCTCCTCCATGTTGCAGATTGGCCTCAACAACACGATGCCGAAGAAGGCCATCTGGATGGACTGTGGCATTCATGCCAGAGAGTGGATCTCTCCTGCTTTCTGCCAGTACTTTGTGAAGGAGGTCGGTGCCTGAANATCTCAAACCTGCACAGTGGTGGGAATTTCCAGGGACTGTTGCTCTGAGATCTATAATGGACGAGCTCCTCTCTCTGAGTCCGAAGCTGTTGCGGTCACTAACTTTCTGACCACAAAACAAGACGACCTCCTTTGCTACCTCACCATCCACTCCTACGGACAGCTGATCCTGGCTCCTTA
>JABMDN010000152.1:0-19714 GCA_017165825.1 Hepsetus odoe
GCAGGTCAGGGTGATTAAAAATAGAAATGGAAACATGCTCACAGGTGAACAAAGCATGTTGTGCAGATGGAAGGAATACTTTGAAGGGCTGATGAATGAAGAGAATGAGAGAAAGGGAAGATCGGATGATGTGAGGATAGTGAACCAGGAAGTTCAGCAAATTAGAAAGATGGAAGTAAGGGCAGTGTTGAAGTGGATGAAGAATGGAAAGGTTACATCACCACCACCATGACCTTAATCAGGATAAGTGGTTAAGAAAATTACTGAGAGTGAGTGAGTGTTTTACACACATTAGGCTGGCAGGCATCTGTAATCTGAGCTCTAAAAGATGAATGCAGTTCTGATTGTTTTCATTTGAACAAATCTTCCTCCGCACTACAGTTTAATGAAAAAGCAAAGCTAAAATCAGTTTTAAAGATGATTGTAGGAATATATTAATGTCAATATTGAGCATCTAACATAAGTGATTACAGGAGCTGCCTCCACATCATCATCCCAAACAACATTCTCACCCAAAACATGACCAATACACAGACACCCAGTAGTTTATGATTGTGTTGAAGTAGAAATATATTTCAGATGTGCTGTTACACAAAATTAAAAGCCTCTCTTTGTTCTGATAAGATCCTTCACAACAGCTGCTGAGTTCTTTAGAGGAGTAAAGACAGATAATCTAACAATAAAACTTGTCTAGTTCTGAAACTCCTGCATGCATTTTTTGTGTTTTTATGACGAGGTTGTAGGAAACGGACTGCATTTGGTCACTGAATTTTTCAACATCTTGATTTAACATCTGCCTAAATTATAGACCAACTTAAATAAGGCCTGATTATGTTAGTAACACAGATTACTGTGACTTTTATCCTTTCAGGAATGAACACACAGAATCCTCACCTGAGAGTCTCCAGTTTACAGTGTGAACTTTATATTTATCTTCAGTGATGAAGAGACAGAATCCTCACCTGAGAGTCTCCAGTTTACAGTGTGAACTCTTCAGTCCAGCAGAGAGCAGCTCCACTCCTGAATCCTGCAGGTCATTGTTACTGAGGTCCAGATCTTTCAGAGAGTTTTCCTGATTTAAAACTGATTCCAGGCTTTCACATGTCTTTACTCCAAGATTACAGCCAGACAGTCTGTAAAGAGAGAGAGTAAATATAACATACCTTCCAATTCTTTTAAAAAATCTCTAGATATTTATATCATGCTGATAGAAAACACAACTACTTACAATCCTGTTGGAGACAGAAAGATCATTTAATAAAAATCCTGCTACTTTTGTACATTTTTAATTGAAAACTCAAAGGAAGACAGCCTTGAATTACTGGCATGTGATCAGACAGGTGTTATGGTTAGGTTTCGTTTTTGGTAGAGGGCACTCCATTCTGACTCATGAAAGCACAGGTGTGCTTCATTGGGGCTGGATTCTTAAGCTCAAGATCAGAGCGTGGCTCATTCACAAAGGCTCCGCCTTAACGTGAATGGTGGTTCTGTAGTTTCTTGTGTGTTGCTTCGGTCACTATGAGTAATACAGTCTTGTTCCTGATCCCTGGCTTCTCATTGACGTCCTAACTGCACCCCGCCACCGTTACAACAGGAAACCATCAATAACAGGGTCACAGCTTTCAGACTTTTGTTTATTGGTGGAGAAATGGTAAAGGTGGAGAAACAGAAGGTATCGGTCTCGGCATTGAGACAAAATATTGGTGAGAAACCATAAATGGGTTGGATTAGTGCAAATTTTAAAGAAGGAGAAAGATGTTTGTATTTAAAGTGTATTTAAAGTCAGAGGTTGGAATGGACAAATTGGAGCTGCTCCAACTGGATCACGACTACTGGAACTCCTGATTAAGGTGGTTTTATGAATTTATTAATTTCTTTGACTTCGTATGGTTTCTGACTTTTGTTTTGGACTCACACTTCAGCTCTCCATGACAAACACGAATCTGCTAACAGCTTTTTAACACTTCATACTTTACTTTTAAATCTTTCATTTATGGCACATCTGCTTATTTACTGAAATACATTAAAATAAAACAGCTCATGATTTTGATTTTAGAATCTTGCCTGCCTAAAATATAGACCCAACTTAAATAAGGCCTGATTATGTTAGTAACACAGATTACTATGATTTATCTTTTCAGGAATCACACAGAATCCTCACCTGAGAGTCTCCAGTTTACAGTGTGAACTCTTCAGTCCAGCAGAGAGCAGCTCCACTCCTGAATTCTGCAGGTCAGTGTTACTGAGGTCCAACTCTATTAGGGGCGAATTTGGTGATTTCAGAGCAGAACAGAGAGTTTCACAGGAGTTCATGTTGAGTGTATGGTCAGTTAGTCTGTAAAAGAAGTAAATACAGAACAGAGTACAATGAGGAATTCAGCCTTACAGGAATCATTTTATAAACAAAATATTTCATAAAAATAGTGAACAATCTTAACTATATAACTATATATACAATAAACAGCATTATTATTATTATTATTATTATAAAGTAATAATAATTACACACACTTAAGCTGTGACTTCATGAATGTTTTTGATCATTTGACTGGTTTTTATTAAGTATTGATAGTTATACTGTAGTTATTGAAAGTTTCAGATTTTCTATTTTTCTGTATAAATGTGACCAAAGAAATCACAGTCCTAACAACAGATAAAGAATATCCATATAACAACAGAATAAAGAATAAGAAACCTGATGAAAAAATTATATTTGGGGTGGCGGTGGTGTAGCGGTAGGATACTTGCATAATTCCTATGACTCATAGAGGTCCCAGGTTCAAATCCCACCTCTAGCACTACCACCACTGGGTCCCTGAGCACGACCCTTAACCCTGAGTTGCTCCAGGGCGTCCCTGTAATTAGGACATGTACGTCGCTCTGGATAAGAGCGTCTGCTAAATGCCGTAAATGTAAATATTTGGCCATTTATGTTGTTTAATTAAGTTTCTCTTGGAATTCAGTTCACAGGCAGACATTCTGATATTTTTCTTTAGAATTACAGAATTCTGGTAGAATTCAGTGTTCAGATAATGATGGCAAGCAGTCCTGATACAGATGCAGCAAAACAGATTCAAACCCTGACCTGACCACTATGTTTCACAGATGAGTTTTTTACACTGGCTGTATTGTTTAACTTTATATAAACATCAACCCCAAAATAGCAATTATAACATGATCCTCAGCAATGTTGCTGCTGTGCTATTCTTTAATAGATCTTTACATATTTTTTTCCCCACTCACAAATATACAATACTGGATCATTTTCATCAATAAATTTATTTTTGCCTTGCTTAGTTAAATTTGTTTTCTTAATGTTTTTTTAATAAACTAGTTTTAAATCTGTTAATGTTTCATGGCATTTTAAAAACTTTAAAGCTCTGCTGTTTTATCAGAGTTCAAATATGCAGAATAAAAATACTTTAAACACATAAAATATCTTTACTGTAACACACAACAGCAGCATTCAAATATTAAAACACTCACACAGCCTTCCTGCAGTTGCTCACAGCTGGGATCAGTCTCCAATAACCCTTCTCAGATGTGTTGTAATTCTTAAGGTTCAGTTCGTCCATCACCTCCTCTGAGCTCAGAATCATGTAGGCCAGTGCTGAACACTCTCCAGCAGAGAATTCTTTTTCTGGGTGTTTTGTTGATTTTACATATTCCTGAACTTCACTAGATAAAGATTGGTCCTTCATTTCAGTCAGACAGAGGAACAGGTTAATAGATTGGTCAAAGCGAAGATCCTCTGTTTGTATTTTGTCTTTGATGTACTTGACTGTTTTCTTGATGCTCTCTGAGCTCCTCACTGTTTCTGTCAGAATGACTCGTAAGAGCTGCTGATTGGATTCCAGTGAGATTCCCAGCAGAAAACGAAGAAATAGGTCCAGATGTCCATTCTCACTCTTTAAGGCTTTGTTCACAGCTTCCTTTAGCAGTTCTTTCAGTGAAACCCATAACGGCCACTTTATGCTCTGAGGATTAAAAACCTGTAGTTGCTCCATGTTTTTGCTCACAAAGCAGTGAAACACAAAGAGAGCAGCCAGAAACTCCTGAAAGCTCAGATGCACAAAGCAGTAGACCTTCCTCTGATAAAGCACAGATTCTTCTCTGAAGATCTCAGTGCAAATCCCAGAGTACACCGAGGCCTCAGTGACATCAATCCCACACTCCTTCAGGTCTTCTTCATAGAACATCACATTGCCCTTCATCAACTGTTTGAAAGCCAGTTCAGCCAGTTTCAGGATAATCTGTCGGTCAGATTCAAGCAGTTTCTTAGTATTCTTTGGAAATCTTCTGAATAATTTCAATAGCTTTCCAATCTTGGTCTGATCACTTTCACCATACTTCCTTTGTTTTATGTGGGTCTGGGTGAGCAGAAAGTGTGAGTACATTTCAGTCAGAGTTTTAGGAATTTCTGTTTTGTGTTGTGTCAGGATTCGCTGAAGCACAGTGGCTGAGATCCAACAGAAGACTGGAATGTGACACATGATGTGGAGGCTCCTTGCTGTCTTAATGTGGGAGATGATGCTGTTGGCTTGGTCTGGGTTTGAAATTCTCTTCCTGAAATACTCCTCCTTCTGTGGGTCACTGAATCCCTGAATTTCAGTCACGCGGTCAACGTACTGAGGAGGGATCTGATTGGCTGCTGCTGGTCGTGAGGTTATCCAGATGAGAGCTGATGGAAAAAGTTCTCCTTTGATGAGGTTGGTCATCAACACATCCACTGATGACACTGCGTTTATGTCAGACACTCTGTCACACTGTAAAAAGTTCAGTGGAATTCTGCTTTCATCCAGACCATCGAAAATGAACACACATTTACACTCCTCATAAACCTCTGGATCCAGGTCTTTAAACTCAGGATGGAAGTCACAAAGAAGTCCATGAAGACTGATCATCAGATACTGATCATCTTTAATCAGGTTTAGCTCCCGGAATGGAAGCACAACCATCAGATCTACATCCTGATTGGCTTTTCCTTCAGCCCAGTCCAGAATGAACTTCTGCACAGAGACAGTTTTTCCAATTCCAGCGATGCCTTTAGTCAGCACGCTTCTGTGCTTTTGTACTCTTAATTTTACATTACTTCTTTCTGCTGGACATGGCTGGACAGATCTGAAGATATCTAAGCAGTTTATTGGTGTTTCTTGCAAGCGCTGGTTCCAGCATTTTTTTTCCATCTTTAAAATTTCATGTTCTTCGTTCACTCCTCCACTCTCTCCCTCCATGATGTACAGTTGAGTATAAATCCTGTTCAGTAGCGTTTTATTCTCTTGTGTTCTGAATCCCTCAAATAAGTTCTCATACCTGCTCTTCATGTTGGCTTTGTGTCTTGCTGAGACTCTGTGTAGGACACTTTCCACTGGTTGGCAGTAACCCTGTTTCATGGACATGTCCGCGTATGGATATGGAACAGGACGTGTTTTAGATATTTTTCTGCAGTGAGGACAGGCAAAGTCTCCTGTCTGAGCAGACTTGTTCCAGTAGCTGTCGATACACTGTCTACAGAAAGTGTGTACACAGGTGATAGAGACAGGATCTGTCTGAATCTGCTCACATACTTCACATCTGGACTGATCCTGTGTCAGCGGAACCCTCCCACAACTACAGAAAAGAAAAAGAATGGAAAGCAAGAATAATAATATTCAAATAGTAGTGAGTATTCATTATGGCTCACACTGACAGTAAATGTGTGACTTTCAATCGAAGAGAATATTTGTCACTGTGCTTCCTGGCTTTTTTGTAGTAAAAGCATTTTTGATGCTCTAGTGATGAACATTCCTGTGAACACTCCCTATAATTTTCCAGGAGTTGCACTCAGACTCAGTCAACTCGAATGTCCTGCGAAAATCAATAAAATTACTGACATTTGCAGTGACAGTGAGAGTTCATCATATAAGACAACAGCAGAAACTCACATTGTGGACTATGCTCTAATGCTTATTTAAACGTGGTGGTGGTCTAGTGGTAGGGTACTTGCCTACGGATCTATGTATCAAGAAGTCACAGATTTGAATCCCACCTCTAGCACTAAAGGTTCCGTAGCATAAGAGCCTCCATTTCCAGCATGAGAAACAGTTTCTTCCCCCTGGCCATCAGACTCTTAAACTGAATCACTTTACCACTGCTACACTCAATACTTATTACTAGTATTTATTTTTGCACTCCGCACTTTAACCAAAACGGGGCAGCACTGGCCTAGTGGTTAGGGCGTTGGCTGCATGATCGGAGGATTGGGGGTTCAAACCCCTTCCCAATGGAAGGTACCCTTGAGCAAGGTGCCATCCCCATCACGCTCCTACCTGTGATGGGCTGGCGACCTGTCCAGGGTGTGTCCCCCGTCCTTCACACTGTTTGAGCTGGGATAGACTCCAGCATGACCCCGCCTGGGACAAGCGACAGAAAATGACTGACTGACTTTAACCAAAACACTGCTGCTCCATCATACTGCCAGTAACATGGGCTATTTTGTTTTGCAACACTGCAAGAACAAAGCAGCATCGGATGAATGCACTACATGTTCTGTCTACTGTTCTGTTTGTCTTATGTTGTGTCTTGTGTGTAGCACCAGAGTCCTGGAGGAACGTTATTTCATTTCACTATGTACTGTGTATATGGTTGAAATTACAATAAAATCCTACTTGACTTGACTTGACCACCACTGGGTTCCTGAGCAAGCTCCAGGGGGACTGTTGTAATTAGGTAATGGAAGTCGGTCTGGAGAAGAGTGTCGGCTAAATGCTGTAAAGGTAAACAGTAAGTGTTCCAACTTTCTTTAAATGGCTCTTATTCTACTCAATGTAGACCAACAGAAGGTACATTACATATTACTCCAAACAAATAATCGAATATTGCATCAAAAGTAACAAAATAAATTTTTTTTAAAATTACCAAATTAAGAAGGTCAGAACAGAAATTGCCTCCCTAAACACCAATCAGCATTACAACTCAAACTCTTAAGACTACTAAAGAGACCATGTTTATCTGATTACAGCAGAACCTGTCAGGAAGAGGGACAATGTGGGAAATAAGTGAAAAGACAGGTTTTGAAGTTGATGTGTTGGAGGAAGAAAAAAAAATGGGCAAAGGTAAGTGTGAGTCTGACAGGAACCACATTCTGATGGATAAAGTCAAGGCACAATTCAACACTTTAACTCTTTGTTCCTGAAATTTTTCCTGAACAATGTCTGCAATGTGTCAGGGAACATTATCCTGCTGAAAGAGCTCACTGTCAGTAATGAATACTGTTCTTATGAAGGCGTGAACTTGGTCCGCAGTTATGTTTAGGTAGGTGGTCCATGTCAAAGCCACATCCACGTAAATGTTAGTAACTAATGTTCCCAGCAGAGCTTTGCCCAGTTTTTCCTATAATGCACCCTGGTGCACTCTCTTTTCCAGGTAACTACGCACATGGACCTGGCTGTCTGAGGATCTATCAGACCGGGCCATCATCTTCCATTTCTCCACAATGCAGTTCTCTTGCTCACAAGCGTATTGTATCTATTTCTGGTGGAGAACACCAGATCAGAACTGTGACTGGTCGGCAACTATGAAGCAAAATATGTTTCCCTGTGTGTTCGGACACATTTTAATGAACCCGAGTCCTCACTTTAACAACAATTTGTGCTGCAGAAGTTCTGTGGGATTGGACCAGACATTTGTTTTGGCTGATTGTTTTAAATGTATTGATATTTTTTCCTCATGCCACTTTTCACTATAAACAGCTTTTCATGACAACATTATTTAGGTTGTCACTTGTTGGCACTGTGTTTGTAAATGGCAGTAAGAAATATAGTATATCCAAGATGGTGGCTTAGTAAGACAAATTGGCCTCTCTGGGTCCAAACTTTGGTGTAAGTCTTGTAAATTTTTTTCAACCAAATATTTTTTTTTCACTTGCACATGAGACTTGCACATGAGCATTGTAACAGCGAAGGCCCTTAAACACAACCACCAAACACTGCTGAAAATCAGCTGAGATACCTTCTAGTGACTCTTCTCTCAACGCTATGAGAGCTTGGCGTGCTGCAAAGACCAGGCCTCAGTCCTGATGTACCTGGCCGACTGACAGGACATCAAAAGTGGCACGAGAGGAAGCGGAAACGCAGCATTTTCGCCACATCATTTTTGTTGTTCATTGTTGCTGGGCAGTAGTGAGAATAGCTGAGAAGATCATCTGTGTCTCTCTGCCTTCTGTTCAGGACATTTTCACCACTTGCTGCAGCCGCAAAGCAACAGGATACCCGTCCCAGTCTCTCCTCTCCCTCCTGCCGTCTAGGAAAAGGTTCCATAGCATATGGGCCTCCACTACCTGTTTGGGAAACAGTTTGCTCCCCCTGGCATTCAGACTTTTGAACTGTAAATGACTCTTCAATGACCGGGTAATTTCATGAATCCTTCTATCTTCTATCTTTCGTGACAACGCAGCACAGCATAACACAACAAAATTAAACCTCTGCGTTTCACCCATACACACACACATGCAGCAGGGAGCAGCTATTGAAAGTGCCCAGGGAGCAGTGACAGGGACAGTACCTTGCTCAAGGGCAACCTACTGGTGAGGGAATCAAACCCACAATCTTCCGACCTGGGGCAAATCCCTAACCACTAGGCCACCGCTGCTCCTACCTCTTCCTGGTTATGTACCATCACTTTATTGTTATTAAATATCATTATTATTATATTTAATTTGCACTGTGCACCTTTCAACAATGCTGCAGTATTAGACTGCTGTTCTGTTCCACCCATATTCATGCTAATACTGCATCTCTTTTTTTTGAATGAATGTCCTCTGTCTTTGCAATTGTTCTTTGTAATAGCTGTTATCTTGTCTGCATTGTTAGTCCTGTCTGCATTTGTCTTGTCTTCCGAGTTGTGTCAGATGTTGTCTTATGTGTAGTACCTTCTTATGTGTAGAAGGAACGTTTTATTTTACTATGTACCATGTATATGGTTGAAATTACTATAATAACCTACTTGACTACTTGAAAAGGAGGACCAAGTGCAAGAAGAAACAGATGCTTTAACTGGAAATGAGATCCAAGCAGATTCATCCTTAGAGACATCCTGCTGTAAAAGACTGATAAGTTTATGCTTCACCTCTTGTCTTTACTGATTGTTTCATTACTGAAACCAGGAGGGTGAAACATTGACTTGTTGCTCTTCAGAGAAACACAGCTGGGCTCTGGAGGTTCTGCTCCCAAAGTCTGCCACCTAGAAAGGGATGTAGAGAAACAAACACAAATTAAACACGAACATTCTAAGACTGACAAATCAGAAAATGGCAAATATAGATGGCAAATAACACAACATGAATTAAACCTATGATGGTAATATTTCTTCAACCAACCAGGGCAGAAAAAATATCCTATCTTCTCCTTTGTACATTCTGTTAGTTCAAAAACTGATTATTTATTTATTTGTTTGTTTTCATGAAAGATAAGTACTCTTCAGTGATGGACTCCGCTGGACTCTGGAGAATCTGGAGGCTCTGAAAATCTGCAAACTTGAATGGGATGTTACAGAACATAAAAGGTTAAAGGTGGACATAAGCCTGGTGAAAAATAATGACAGGAAACACAGATAATGCAAATCACTGGTTTCCATTCACATGTGATTAAATGTGCTGCTATTCAGCAGAACATTATAAAATTAATCTTATCAAGTTGTGCTTTTCATCCAGGGTTTTCTGAATTGACATCACCATTGATCTCCCTTTAATTGAAATAAAAAAATAATAAACCTGTAAAATAACAAATTGTGGTTTTAATTACTAACAGAAAGTTACTCACTCTGAGTCAGACGTTTCTCGAGTACTGCTGGGATTTTGAGGCTCCATTATGAAGTTTTAACAGTTACCTGGAAAGTTTAAAAATTTGAAATAGTTAAACAAAAGAAAAGTGCTGATCAGTAAAATCAAGAAGAAATATTTGACTTAGTCTGAAATTCTGTAATATATAATATGGTCACTCCTCTCTGTAGACATTATTAATTAATTATTTAAACATTATTAACGAATACATTAATGGTGTTTCTGATTCAGTTGCCTGAAGTTGACTGAAAATCAACTGAAGTTGGTTTTATTCATTTATTCACATTTTAATCATATATCAGTCATACCTCTGTATTCTCTATTTCTATGTCCTTCTCCCTACCACATAGTTAACCTTATGTACCACATAGCTGACTCCATGGCCCTAGTCCTGTAGTTTAACCATTCCCTTATATAGTGATTTCAACAGCCACTTCTAAGGCCTATGCCCTTCCATCCCTGAACTCCTCTACCAGCCCAATGCCCTTTCACCCTTGTCACCCTGTTTTCATTCGCTTCTACCATTACCTCACATCCCTGTCACCGTTAACCTACATATTACCAATTGTAGCTCTATTTTCTCTGTTCTTTTCTGAGTAACGCTTTCTTAGCACGTCAATAAACAAGGTCATAGATTAGGTGTCTCCATCGGAGGCCTTGGAGCTCCTGGGGGGATAGATAAAAGGCACACCCTGAACTATGCAAAGTAGAGAGGATTTCGACAGAGAGAGAAACACTTTGTTATTCTTCTGTTAATAAACTTGGCTAGCTTTAAAACCCCTTCACCTCATCACTGACTCTTCGAAACTCTGTTCTCAATCCCATACATGCAGAATATCTACTCACCATATAACCTTCATTTTTATGTTACAGCAATTATAGATTGAGATTTTTCACTTTAAGTAAAATATCCATCCATCTGGGAACCTTCTGCTCTTCTTTCAAATATCCAGATCATGCTCTATACAAAAGTAATTTTATTATTGGCAGCAGGACCATATCAATATTCCTCATAAAATACATCTTAAGAGGTGAAAGTGATTATTGTTCTTTGTGAAGCACAGCACACATTGAATCACAACCAAATGTCTAAAGCACCAATGTTAGAGATCACCCATGTGAATGACTAATGCTCTGCTCTGACTCATTTGGGCTTATAAAGTGAGCCCCCAATGAAGCACACCTGTGCCCTGATGAGCCCAGGAGTGCTCAGTCAGATCAGACACCCCCCCTAACCTCACTTGAAGCTGGTCCTTTGAGGGGAGGCCACACCAAAAACCCAGTCACCAATTTAAACAGCCCTTTAATGGGGCACATGACTGGGCCCATTCTCAGAGCTGAAACATAAAGTGAACTCAGTTCAACCACAGCCACATCCGAGGGTCCACAGTTGGAACCTCCAGGGCTTCAGAACAGAAGCCCCACCCTCCGAGGCAAGTGCATAAACCCAAACAGAAGGCCTGCTATCGGTTTCACAAAGAGCTCTGCAATGATCCCGCTGGGCCTGCAGTGTAACTTCCCTCAAACTGTTACTCTGTTCTGTGTGCACTGAACTGTGAGGAAAAACTGTATGCAGGGTGTTTATGATCTCCATGTGGAAAAAGTTTGGCTTGTGTTCCAACATACTCTTTCTAGTATTTCTAGTCTGAGCAAGCCTCTCTTCACTCAGTTTCTCAGCAGCTGCCAGTACCTCCATGGCAGTGTAGTTCCTTTCTCACATCTCATTGCATTGTCTTTGTCTGAGAATCAGAGAAATCAGACGAGCATATTTCTCAGAGTTTTCAAAAAGCTGCTCTGCCTCTGTGATCTCTGCTGCAAGTTCCTGCTGCATCTTTCTTCCTGTAGTTCCTTCAGTTCTTCCCGCGCTGTCATCACTCGGCTCCCCATTTCTGCAAGACTGGCAGCTACAGCATTGAACTCTTTGCCTTATTCACACTGGGTTTTGTGCTTTCTAGTTGTTCTTGTTGAGAGACTAACAACCCTGTTCTCTCTATGAGGCTGTTCTTTAGTAGATTAATCTCTGCAGTGTGGGTGTTTTCCTCTTCCTTTTTCTGCTGTTTCCTGTTTCATTGGATTCAAGATGCTCACTCTTTTCAGCTTCCTTCAGCTGCTTAA
Organism: Hepsetus odoe; assembly: GCA_017165825.1. Lineage (NCBI taxonomy): Eukaryota > Metazoa > Chordata > Actinopteri > Characiformes > Hepsetidae > Hepsetus > Hepsetus odoe. The sequence goes on from JABMDN010000152.1 coordinate 11,933, forward strand.
GCGCCGCCTCTAGAGACACTACATGCCTCACCTTCTACGTCAGTCTGTTCCTCAGCTGCTCCACTCCCAAGTTATCCACCAGGGTCCTAGCTTGCACTGGGGTCTGCTAAGGGTTGAGATTTCAAGATCTTCACTTCTGAACACCTGGCTTTCAGTGCTGTTTCTATATGACTGACATGTTGTTGCAACAATGTGAGCTTACTGGCCTCTGTCCAGGCCTGTTCCAGTTTGGCCTGAAGATTAGTGCTGTTGTCTTGCACCTGCTTCAGCCCTACCTTGCTCTGATTCAGTCGTTCTTCCATAGTGGCCACTTTAGTCTCCAGCTTCTCCTGCATGGCTGAAATCGCTACACCATTTTTTGTATTCCATGCAGTTTGGTTCTCCTGTTTCTCTGTTTTCTTTAACCATTCCTTTTGGGCAACAATTGCAGCTTGAGGTTTCTTCTTCAGGACCTCTTTCTCTTTCATTTTTTTGCTGACATCTTTTTGAAGCTCACCCTTGTCTTCAACCAGAGCTTTCTTTTCCACTTCCATGCTTTTGATTTGGGAGCGTGGTTGGCTGTTCCTGACTTCTGTGCTTACATGCAAAACAGCTTCACAACTCTGTCTTCCATGGCACAGGTGTCAGAAGTTATTGAAGCTCTGCCATCCATGATGCAGATGTAAAATATCATCAAAGTTCTGCCTATTGTGTGTAGTTGTATCCAGGACTGGCGAGGTAGCTGGCTTTACAGCCCCACATTTTGGGGCTAATGCAGAAGCTAGCATTAAAACTGAATGGAAGTGGAGAAAGCCACGTGGCTGAGCATGCCGAGGTATTGCTTTGATTTCACGGCTATGGAAACCATTACTCAGAGGAAAAAGCATATACCTATCCACAGCTAGGGCTCCAAGGTGGGAACGAGCAGGATCTCTGATGTCAACCACTTCAGAAATCCGTCGCACCCACTCCTCACCCCCCAGATAGAGTGGAGGCCAAAAATTATTAGCCCCCCAGGAATTATGGAACATTTTTCTAAACTTCTTCCCAATGTTTGCAGCATTGATGAAACTTGATATAAGCAAACATTCACCAGTGCTATTTAGTAGCTTTTGGTACATTTTGTAATATAAAATACATTTTTAGGCTTGCTTTATATCAAATATAGTAAAAAATGGGGTGGTCATAAATATTAGCCCCATGTGAATGTTTGCTTTCAAAACACACCTACAGTAATTAACCAATCAGCTTTGTAACCACACCTGTGCAGTCAATTGGTTTCCTAACAACATTCAATCAGCATAAAAAGACTCCAAGGAACTTGAACAGATGAGAGGGACTACTGTTACTCACCATGACAAATACAAAGGAAATCCGTTTGGAGCTCAGAAAGAAGATAGTAGAAGCTCATGATAAGGGGGAAGGCTACACTGCCATTTCCAAGCGATTCAGTGTCTAGAACTGCTGTATGCTGCATCATTGCCAAGTACAAGGAGACAAATTCTGTAAGAAAAAAACCTGGCCATGGCAATAAGTGCAAGATTTCAAGAACCCTGGAGAGGAAAATAGTCAGAGATGTCAGCAAGGAGCACCGTACATCTGCCAAGATGATTGTTGCTGATTAAACTGTAACTGTTTGGGCACATGGATGTTGCTTATGTTAGGCGAAGAAAGGACCCTAGGAACACAGTTTCCACAGTTAAACATGGTGGTGGGAGCATCATGCGGTGGGGCTGTGCTCGTTCGCCTTTCTTCTCATAAACACCACCACCTTCAGCATGTAAAAAATTGCTGGTCTCAGTACCATCCTGTAAAACTATCCTTTCAGTCCTGCTGGTACCTGTCTGTCACAGATCAGTCCAGTCACTCCTCTCCATCCATTCCAACCTGCCTGCTGTTCTTCACCTCACTTCCACACTTGCTGTTACTCTGAACTGTTGCTCCCAAGTATTTAAATTCCTGTCACCTCTACTCACTCCCTCCGTCCTAAACACTCCAATTCCCTCCCTTTCTTTCACACTCATGTATCCAGTCTTACTTTCATGAGTTTACTTTATAACTAAAAAACATAATCAGAAATAATATCAGAATGTTCATGGAAATGATCAATGCTCCCCGTAGTGCTGTCAAATCGACCAACTATGAAAAGATAGACAGAGAAATACATTTCATTGTTCTCTAAGGAGAACCAGAGATTATACTGAATACAGAATGAAGACACATGGGTTAAAGTAACATACACAGCAAAAAGAGTCATGAAACATTACACAGAACAGTTTGTGGATCACATGACTAAAGTGAAAACTTCACCTCTCTAATCTGAGAGTGTTACTGACAGTCAAATCCAGCAGCAGTAAAAACAGTAGTATTACCATTAAAACCCTGAGATCAGTCTTCTGTCTCTCTCAGACGTGTCTTCAGTAAAGAAACTTCAGCTCTGTATGTTTTAACTCTTCACTGATGTTACGACTGATAGTCTGACACCACTTTTCTTTATAAAGAGAAAACAGGTTGAGGCACATTTCAGGCTTTCAGTCACGCCGGGAGCTAAACGTGTATTTACCGGTAACAAGATCTCTGTTTAATTTCATTGTGTTGTGCTATGCTGCGTTTCACAATGAGAAGAATAGTCAATTTCACTTTTCTCTTTTAACAACTTAAGAATGAAGTGATTTTTACTAAAATAGATTCAAACACAGCTTTAGCTGTTTTATTCTGCTTTTTTTTTTACTTTGTTTTTATGTAAATTTGTCAAGCGTTTTAAACACAAGGGAATTTGTATCAGAGTGTTACAAAATACAAGTACACACAGTAAACAAATACACAACAAACTAATTTTACACAAAACAATATAGATGATACACAATATACACATATTAAATACTTAATATACAATATAAAATGTGCACATGATGTAAACACAGTGTACATAAAAAATACTGATTATCTAATATTCATTACATAATTAAGGCTATGGACTTTTAAGGATTATAATAATAATTAAAAAATCATAAACCATAAATATTATCAAATAATAAAAGAAGTGCACAGAATGCATTCAATAATGTCTGTATGTTTATATTATTAAAATATTTAACAAATATATATGGAGTCTTTTATTGTCTTTTTTTGTATCATCTCATTTTTTCTACAAATTACAAGAAAAAGTCTGCATTAATCTGAAGAGCAGGTACTTCAGTCTCCAGCTTCTATGTCAGTATCTTCACACAATAGAATAATAAATAATAATAAAAACAGTGAAAATGTGACTCTATATGTGCTTGATGAACAGAGGTAAACCCATGTAATGAAAGTTCAGTGTTTTCTTTATGAACACAAACTGCTTGAGATGTGATTCTGAACAGTTACTGAACATTTCATCACTTTGTCTGGACAAAAATATTAAAGATGTTACATTAGAGCAGTGGTTCCCAAACCATTTCCCAGCCATTTTTGTGGAGACAGTCGTTTATTCTTATTATAATTTCAGTATGCTCTTTATTTCTACCACAGTGGTGAAACTGAGCAAAACAAATGCAAATTTTGCAATTAGAAAAGGGAGTTGTATTTAAATTAAAGTCTGAATCTGAACCTGTGTAGTTTGAATGGGGGGGAACCACTGCTCTAGAGGGTGGATATGATTTTTTTTTTTTTTTCTTTGGAAAACCTTTTGTTCTTTATCTCTGTTGATCAGACATTGTCCATATCTCTGCTCTGAAGTTTGTCTCAAGGTGTCTCAGTCGTACTAGAATTTAATCCACTGCGTTTAGGAAAAGAGCGTGTGTGTTGCTGCGAACACAAAAGCAAGCTCCACACCAGTTTTTTTTTTTTTTTTAACCGAGGTTAGATCAAACACTGAGCTCTGATTTCTCTCATCTTCTCTTCTAGTTCCCTTCTTTTCTGCCCCACTCTGCAGACCCCCTAACTGTTTCCACACTTAGATGCGCATGTATTCCTGTCCTTAAGGTATCTGCCCCACTCAAAGTGGCTTTGAGGATTTTTTTTTTCTGCCAGTTTCTCACATTCTGTTCATTCAGTGAATAAAAAGTATTTACAGATTAAAACATTTTACTTCACTTGTCCCTGTGTGTGTGTGTGTGTACACTTTATTTTTTAAACAGAGACAACATGCGGAGAGCAGGACTGTTTTAAAGAGTGTTTGTTGGAACAAGTGAGTAAAATCAGTTAAAATAAGAGCATCGAGTGAGAATGAGCGAAGAGAAAAGAATGGAAGGAGGATATTGTAGTGTTGAAGAAGAAACTAATTCTTTTTTTCTTTCAGCTGCTCCCGTTTAGGGGCCGCTGATCTGTCCCTCTAATATACTCATTACTAATCCTGTCCATCCTCGTCACACCCAACTGAAATCTCAGCATCTTCAACTCTGACACCTCCAGCTCCGCCTCCTGTTTTCATCAGTGCCACCGTCTCCAACCCATACAACATAGCTGGTCTCACTACTAATGGGATAAGGACCTCCGACAGCCCTGTCCAGCTCTCCACACACACACTGCATCCTAAAAGTATTCACAGAGCTCTACTTTTCCCACAGGTTGCTAATACAGCCTGATTCCAAAATGGATTTAATTCATTTATAGCACTACATTCTTAACACAATACCCCATAATGATAAAGTGAAAAATGTTACATTCACAGAGTTTTCCTGAAGTTGACCTTTTGTTATCTTGGCTGTGTGCTAAGGGTTGTTGACCTGTTGGAAGCTGAACCTTTGCCCCGGTCTGAGGTCCAGAGCACCTTGGGGCAGGTTATCATTAAGTATGTCTCTCTACTGCCACAAATTTTCCCCCTCAACCATAACTAGTCTCTCAGTTCCTGCTGCTGAAATACATGATGCTGCAACCACCACACTTCACTGCAGAGATCACCCAGGTGATGAAGTGCCTGGTTTCATCCAGACATTATGCTTATGCTACTAGCAAGTTCTCCTCTCTCCACAAAGCAATACTTAATCCAAAATAACGAAGTAACATGATTTCAGCTTAATCTCACACTTAATATCAGCCAAAATAGCAAAAAGTAATAACCAGAAACACTTCCAGCATTCAGTAGCTCAACCTTGAAACAATGTCTAAATCTCTTCTACCAAATCTTGATTCTAAAAAGCAAAGTAACAAGCAGGTCTCATTTAGCAGCAGTAACATGCAAGTGTCATTTTTGCAGGGGTAACCAAAATTAAACTGATTTGAACAGGGTGGTGGTGGTCTAGTGGTGGGTACTTGCCTATGGATCTATGGCTCAAGTGGCCCCAGGTTCAAATCCCACCTCTGGCATTACCACAACTGGGTCCCTGAGCAAGACCCTTAACCCTGAATTGTTAAATGTGTGTGTATATACACATATATATAAATAAAATATATATTTTAGGAAATGACAAATGTAAATGAATAGAAAGCACAGTTGATCTCAGCCAAAATACCAAGAAGTGATAAACAGAAAAACTTCCAACATTAATTTGCTCAACCTTGAAACAATGTCTATATCCACAACAAACTCCTGGTTCTGCGTGCATATACATGCTGCTGTCTGCTTTTACAATTAAATGAAATGTGCAATTCTGCAACAAGAGAGCTTCAAAAAATTTATACAACTTTTAAACATTCCTCTCTAGGAAAACATTGTTACGAAGTGAAAAATTTTTACGTGAAGGAAGAGAAAAATTAACTGTAGCTAGAAGTGCCTCTGGCATCTCACAACTCAGAGTCACAGAGAGGATGGACAAGATAGAGTAAGGAGTCCTCCAAATTTCAACATTCTGGCTGAGGGGCCCAAACTTCTCCCAGACAATGCTCATTTAGTATAAAAAAAAAAAAAAAAAGACAAAGCTCAGACTGCATGAGAACAATTGAAAAAATAAAAAATAAAATAACCAGAACACAAAGAATCAGAAAATCGTTCATGTTTTCAGACAAATGAACAAGGTGCACTGTTCTGGAGATCCTGCAGTAACAGGCCAATGGATGGAGTTTGTGGGGAAGGCTCCTTCTCCAACTTTGTTCTAAAAAGCAAAGCAACAAACAGGTCTCAATTAGATGTGAACAATTGAAAACAAAACTAACCAGAATACACAAGAAAGAATAAGAGAAAGATGCAGCATCAGAAACTAAACTGATTTGAATAGTTAGTATGCTTAAGTGAAAGGTTAAAGATTTCTGCATGAATGAAGAGAAACCCGAGCTGTAGCTAGAAGTGCGTCTAGGATCTCAAACTCTCATGGATCTGAATCGTTGGACGAAGTAACAACAAAGAGCATGGACTCCTCCAAATCTCAACATTCTTGCTGATGGGCCCAGACTCCTCTCTATATTAGGACCCATAATATAAGAAAGCAGGAAATTATTAAACATCTGTTCATTTTTATTTTAATAACAAAATGATTACGTAACTTTTTTTGCCTTGTAATCCTAAACGTGTTCTAAAGTTATTGAAAGCATGCAGAGAAAATAAGTAAAAAGCTGGCAAATACTTAAAACCATTTAAAAAAGTAACAACTCTGCAGCCTTAGAAACCTCAGCATGTGAAAACAGATCTACTTCAACATTCAGAGAATAAGAGTAAACATGGAATTAGTGCATTTCATTTGCGACAGCCAGCAAGTTTTTCAACATATATAAGTTAAAATATAACTTACTGTGTTTAGATACTTCTAGCTACAGCTCGGGTTTCTCTTCATTCATGCAGAAATCTTTAACCTTTTACTTAAGCATACTAACTATTCAAATCAGTTTAGTTTCTGATGCTGCATCTTTCTCTCATTCTTTCTTGTGTATTCTGGTTAGTTTTGTTTTCAATTGTTCACATCTAATTGAGACCTGTTTGTTGCTTTGCTTTTTAGAACAAAGTTGGAGAAGGAGCCTTCCCCACAAACTCCATCCATTGGCCTGTTACTGCAGGATCTCCAGAACAGAATCTAAACACAGGTATACTCTAGCATGAAAAGAATAAGGGCAGACGTGAATTTAGATTCCTTAATATGAGAAAACGGGCAATAATTTGACATCAATTTATTTTTATTTAAATCATTTTAAAAGGTTACTCAACTTTTCAGCCATGTAATCCTCAGAAAGTGAACATAAAACTCCAGCATGCAGAGAACAGCAGCACACATGAAAATAGGAACCATAATATAAGAAAGCAGGCAATAATAATAATAATAATAATAATAATCCTTTATTTATAATTTACCATCAGTTCAATTTTTTCTTAACAAAATGATTATGTAACTTTTTAGCCTTGTAATCCTCAACATGTGTACTAAGGCATATGAAAGCATGCAGAGAAAACAAGTAGGCAGGATATTTGTGCACTAAAATTGAGAACACTGGGCAATTATTTAACTATATTTTAACAATTTAAAAAGTTTACTTAACTTTACAGCAATGAGATCCTCAGCATGTGGACAGATGTGAATTTAAAAATAATAAAATGAGAAAGCAAAAGAACTTCTTAAGTTTTACTTTCATTTCAAAAAGTTAAAAAGTTAACTCATTAGCTTTGCAATCCTGAGCTTGTGTACTTGGGTATTGTTAAAGAATTAGAGTAGACAGGAAACTATTTCACATAATTTGAGACAGCTGGTAACTGTTTGTTATATTTTAAAAATTGATTAAGGTTACTTAACTATTCCACCATGTAATCTGGTAGACTCAGGAATACTCCAGCTTGCAGGGAATACGAGCAGACATGAAATTAAGGTTCATAAAATGAGAAAGCAGGCAATAATATAAGATCAGTTTAATTTTAAATCAATAACAAAAAGATTACTTATGCACTAAGGTATATGAAAG
>JABMDN010000153.1:0-33797 GCA_017165825.1 Hepsetus odoe
TGCACAAGCCAGTGTATTTCTTCGTGCCAGTCCAAAGCCTGGGTATATGGGGAGGGTAATGCCAGAAAGAGCATCCGGTGTAAAACTTTGCCAAATCAATTCAATTCATCCATCCATCCATTATCTGCCGCTTGTCCCAAACGGGGTCGTGGGGGAGTGCTGGCGTCCAACCCAGCGCACACAGGGCGAGAACGGGGGGGACACCCTGGACAGGTCGCCAGCCCATCGCAGGGATCAATTCAATTCAATTCAATTTATTCTTATATAGCGCCTTTTACAACACAGTTGCCCCAAGGCACTTTACAATGGTGGTGGATGGTGGAACAGGTTACAGTGATAGATGTTAAAGCCGGACAACTACGAAGGAGAGGAACCAAAAACTCTACTATGTGGAGAAAAAAAACCTCTGAGGGTCCAAGGTCAACCGGCTACCCAACCCCCTTGGGTATACTAACAGTACAAAGTTAGTTTGGTTTTAGACTCCAGGATCAGTGAGGAGTCCCAAGTTGCTTCCAGGTACCAATGAGCTGCCAGGGTCCCTTGGCGCATCAGATGCATCACACAGACCAGATGGTAGCTCGGCATTGGACTCAGGTGATGACCACAGCGGGCCCACCCGTACATGTGGGGAGAGAAATGGAATGGGGATGGTCAGTAATGAGCAGGATCCAGTAGTGACAGACACAGAAATGAAACAATACAGTGCGATGGCATGTACAGCAGCACCAGCGACATTAGTAATGTTGCACTATGGTGATTGGTGCGGGTAAGATAAACTAAAGAAGTAAGTCTTCAGCCGTGATTTAAAGACTGAGACTGAATCGGCATCCCGTACAGAAGCAGGCAAGCTGTTCCACAATCTAGGGGCCCTGTAACTGAAAGCTCATGCTCCAATACATTTATTTATGCGAGGGACAATTAGGAGATCTTTATTCTGGGATCTAAGTGGGCGATTAGGTGTATAGGCATTAAGCAGTTCGGTTAGGTATATTGGGGCAAGACCTTTAAGTGCCTTGTAAGTTAAGAGGAGGACCTTGAAGTCAGCCCTGTACCTAACAGGAAGCCAGTGAAGCGAGGAGAGTATGGAGTTATGTGGTCGTACTTCCTGCTCCTGCTAACAATCCTAGCGGCTGTGTTCTGAATGCGCTGTAGGGTGCTTAATGTGCCCTGAGAGCTTCCAGAAAGTAGGGCGTTACAGTAATCTAATCTACTGTATACAAATGCATGTACTACTTTGCCGTGTCTTCCATGGACAGAAAACGCCTAGTTTGGCGATGTTCCGAAGGTGCAGGAAGCATGTCTTCGCAACTGCATTAACATGGGGATTAAATGAAAGATCTGAATCGAAAATAACACCAAGGTTACGTGCCAGAGCACTAACTGAAAACTTCAACCCTGCATCCCGGATATGCGAAATGAAGTTGGCCCTGTCTACATCACTACTACAAAACAAGAGCAGCTCCGTTTTTTCGGGGTTTAGTGAGAGGAAGATTTTATTCATCTAATCCCTAATATCACTGAGGCAGCTAATTAAAGTGCCGGTTGATGCTTTATCACATGATTTAACAGATAGGTATAGCTGAGTGTCATCAGCGTAGGAGTGGTAACTAACATTATGCTTCCGTATAATAGCGCTTAGTGGGAGCATGTAGAGGGAGAAGAGCACTGGGCCTAACACCGACCCTTGTGGAACTCCATAGTTAACTAGTGACATAGGTGAGGGGGTGCCAAAATCATCCATTTGGATGAAGTAGTAACGGTTTGTGAGATAGGAGTTGAACCATTTAAGGGCTGTTCCACTAATGCCGACAGTGGAGTGAAGCCTATTTACTGAAATGGAGTGATCTACCGTGTCGAACGCAGCACTAAGATCTAACAGAACAAGAACAGTGATGTTTCCTGCATCACTCGAGACCATTATATCATTCACCACTCTAGTTAGAGCAGTTTCTGTGCTATGGCCGTGCCGGAAGCCTGATTGGAATTTATCTAAGAGGTTATGCGTGTCTAGATATGACTGCAGTTGTCTCGCAACTAATTTTTCCAGAATGTTAGAGAGAAACGGGACATTAGAGATAGGTCTATAATTACTTGGTGAGCGAGGGTCCAAGTTAGGTTTTTTAAGCTGTGGTCTAACCACTGCTGTTTTAAACTGAGTGGGGACTACACCTGAGGTCAAGGATGCATTCATGATATCAAGTATAGGTGTTGATAGTACTCCTAAGGATTCCTTCAGGAGCTTGTTTGGGATGGGATCTAACCGACAGGTCGTGGACTTTGCCTTGGCTATAACAGAAATTAGCTCAGAGGCATCGATGAGATTAAAATCACTAAAATATTGTGAGCACTGTTCAGGTAATGGATTAATTCGAGGGCTAATAGGGCACATTTGGAGCCTAATGTTGTTAATTTTATCATTAAAAAACTGAAGAAACCTATCGTTAGTAATACTACACGCTGGCCTTTTATCAGTTTTGTCTGTTAGCTGGGCTAGTGTCTGAAATAAATAGCGGGGGTTATGCTTGTTGTTTTCAATAAGCTTTGAATAGTACTCAGTGCGAGCACTATTTAGAGCTTTCTTATATTGTTTTAATTTAGCAGACAATAGAGCCTGAGAGGCTTGGAGACCTGTTGTCTTCCATCTGTGTTCTAGCTTACGGCCCTCCCGCTTAGCAGCCCGTGTGTGATCACTGAACCAGGGAGAGTTCGGTTGCACTCAGCATGTATCAGGACCTACCCATGTACAAGGACACATGTTAGATCTAATTATCTCGTATGGACTTGACATTGATACTGTACTGGTCCACTCCTTAAATAAACTTTGTTCCGACCATTCTTTAATCACGTTTGAGATTAAAATGTCTCAACCGTACCTCAGTGAACGGACTAGTACAACACGACACCTAAACAGAGCTAAATGTGTCCAGTTTATGGAGGCCGTAACGGAGATAGACCTCACCGGTAACAAAACTGTTATTGACATCACCGACATGTACAATACAGTAGTTGGGCAGATCCTTGATCAGGTCGCCCCAATTAAGATAAAGAAGGTCAGAACTATGAGGCAGTAGGTAGCGCGTCAGTCACATTATGTGAAGGTCGTGAGTTCGATCCTCACACAGGGCAATAGTTCTTTTCGGAACTGTACACAAGAACTGTATCTGCTCACAGCAGCAGTAGAGAGCCATGATAGTATAGTGGTTAGTACTCTGTGTTGTGGCTGCAGCAACCCAGGTTTGAATCTGGGTTGTGGCAGCATTTAGTGGGCTTAGAGATTCTAATTTGGCATCTATCTGGGCAAATCGTCTGTTGCGTGACATCCACGGCTACGTAAGCGAGTGTTTACCTCTGTCAAACAGCTTGCATGGACACGTCTCCCGGAAAAACAGTGGAATATGTAAATTTGCTACTGGTCCCAGAAGAACGTAGGTGACACATGCAAAAGAATCAAAGCAGGGTCATCGGCAAGCTTTAATACCCTTCTATTTGGTCTAGCGTTGTTTAGGATTGTTTGAATCCACATTTGAGCAAGAGTGAAACGCAGAGGGCTTCTTCATGACTCAGCCACATATGTTGCTATATGTACTGGCTTTGCCTCTAAGCCTGATTTTGAAGGTGAGGAGCTTTCGTGCGTAAAGGCAACATGAAAACCACAAAGTGCAGAAACACCAGACCGCCACCGTATCAAAGAGAAAAATGGGCTCATTCTTTAGAGAGCTCAGGTAGGATTGAAAGTTTTCATGGCATGAAGTGAATCTGTTGTTTCCGAAGCTTCACTTGTGCATGTAACTTCAGTCAGCTAGAAGCCTTATGGTAGCGTGGTATAATGGCAAGCATAGCTGCCTTGTTAGCAGGTGACCTGGGTTTGATTCCCGGCTAATGCAGCGGTTTTTGCTGGCCTGCGTCAGAGAGCAGGGAAAACTCCGTAATTTGCTGCTGCTCCAAATGGCAGGTCTCAGAAAGCGCAAAATGCAAGCAAACTCCCCATCAGGGAATAGAACCCCGGTCTTCCGCGTGACAGGTGGAGACACTGTCCACTATACTAACAAGGACGACTGCAACCCTATGCATCATGGCATTGGCTTAAGAGTATCTCGCTGTGCACGTGGCACAGTTGATCACGCCTTCTTGGACACCTTTTTCCATACAAGCCCATGTAAAAAAAGCTATTGCCTATGCAACTGTGCTAAATGTGTATTTTGCTAATTTGGCAGTGTATGACCTCATCTGGTTCTGAAAGGCACTGTGGGGTCGTTGCACATTCAGAAGAAATTAAACAGCATCTATGGCGGTCCCATATGATTTAGCGATAAGGATTCTTAGTTTTCACCCAGGCCTGGGTTTAACTCCCGGTGTGGGAAGTATCCCTTATTGAGCAAGAGTCAAACGCAGAGATGGCCTTCAACCATGAGACATGGACTTTGCTCCATGTAGTGCCATTGCTTCTATCTCTGTTGTTGTAAGGGCTTCCGTGATTACGCTGAAATGAGCTGTGAAAGAGATTGGAGGCCCTCCATAGGCCATTGCAGAGGTGTAAGAGCTGGGCCAGCGGTGTACTTGATGCAAGGCTTGACCCTGCAAAACATCTCTGCAGCTATCAAGTTTACATTTACAGCATTTAGCAGACACTCTTATCCAGAGCAACTTACATGTCCTAATTACAGGGACAGTCCCCCTGGAGACACTCAGGGTTAAGAGTCTTGCTCAGGGACCCAATGGTGGTAGTGCTAGAGGAGGGATTTGAACCAGAAACCTGTGGATCCAGAAGTAGCCAAGTACTCTACCACTAGACCACCACCACCCAAGTTGGTGTATCTATGAAAAGAAACACACTGCCGTCTATGCACGTCCGAAGTTGCAAAAGCTCTGACGTGAAAGGAAGGAAGTCGATCTTGTGAGAATTAGCACAGAGTGTTCAGGTGAGTGTGAGCCTGCATTTGCAGAAAGCACCATTCGCTTTGTGTGCTCGGGGCTACATTAGCCGTGACTTCTTGAGAAATAAAGATCAGGCCCCATTGTTTGTGCAGATTTCTGCCACAGGTGTGAGTAAAGAGCTGTGTGGATGCCCGGTTAGCTCAGTTGGTAGAGCCTCAATTTCTTAACCTCAGGATTGTGGGATCGAGCTCCATGTTGGGCGCTCTGCTTATGCTCCTCCCGGTGAATGGAAGGCATCAAACCACACTTACAAGGATGGTTGGTGTATTTATGAAAAGAAACACAGCACCATCCCTGGGTGGGCTCGAACCACCAACCTTCCAATTAACAGCCAAACATGCCAATGTTTGGACTTACATCTGAACTCTGTTATGAGCCGATACAAACACTAGCTGTAACCTGGATAGCTCACTCAGTAAAACATGAGCCTTTTAATCTGAGAGTCCAGGGTTCAAGTCCTTGTTCAGATGAGCTAAGAATTTGGTAGACTTGGGTTCTCTTTAGTGAAAACTCTTGATCCAGTGAAAAATCTGAAAGGGGTTTTCCAATGTGCCAATGCTTGAATGGACCTGCTGCCTTCCGTCTATATTTCAGCGTAACCAACTAGCAAGTCAACGCTAAGAATAATCAGAACAAAGAAATAAATCCTGAGTAAGCCACAAGGGGGGGGGCAGCGGTGGCCTAGTGGTTAGGGCGTTGGCCCTATGGTTGGAGGATCGGGGGTTCAAACCCCTTCCCAATAGGTTGCCCTGTGGTACCCTTGAGCAAGGTGCTCTCCCTGTCCTGCTCCTCCCTGCAATGGGCTGACGACCTGTCCAGGGTGCGTCCCCTGTCCTCTCCCTTTGTGCACTGGGTTGGACTCTGGTACTCCCCCACGACCCCGTTTGGGACAAGCGGCAGACAATGGTTGGTAAGCCACAAGGTCAAATGGCAAAAAAGAGAAAAGTGAACTTTTCCAATATTTAGACAATTGTGCAACAATTGATGCCGGGTCAATGCACATTTGAAGCGTTTGCATTTCATTCAGTGGGACAACTTCAAAGATTTGTCTCTGAAAGGTTTTTCCTTGGTCCTGTTAAAAATAAGACCAAGCTAGGAAAAGTCTGGTGCAAAATCTTAGATTAGATTTTCCTGTCTTTTGCTGTATAAATAAGGGAACGAATTGCCAGACAGCATCTGGAAGCAAGATGCAAACTCTCATGGGGTAGCAACAAACTCAAAACTAGCCTCAGTTTTTTTCCGCCTACATGAACAAGTTGATCCAGCTGGAAGATTTGGTGTTAAAGGAAACAAGGACCGCCGAAACCCAGAACTGGGAATGCTTTCCCAGCTGAGCTATGTCGGCCATGTGAAAATGCGTCATCTGGTTCTGAAAGGCACTGTGGCATCGTTACACATTCAAAAGAAATGAAACAGCATCTATGGCGGTCCCATATGATTTAACGGTTAGGATTCCTGGTTTTCACCCAGGCGGCCTTCCCCATGAATGGAAGGCATCAAACCACACTTACAAGGAGGGTTGGTGTATTTATGAAAAGGAACACAGCACCGTCCCTGGGTGGGCTCAAACCACCAACCTTTCGATTAACAGCCAAACGCGCTAACCAATTGCAGCACAAGGACAACTCTTTTGCTTTTCTCCCTCCACATCAACTTGTTGTTCCAGCTGAAAGATTTGTTTAAAAAAAAGACCACAACAGGGTCCTGGAGGAACGTTGTTTCATTTCACTATGTACTGTGTATATATGAAATGACAATAAAAACCTACTTGACTAAACTCGACTTAATGAAAACTCTCAGAGGCTTTGAAGGCCTCTCAGAGGCTTTATTCCTCTATAAAAGGTGCAGGGCTTACATTGTTGTGGAAAATGTAAGTGTCAGAAATCAAACGAAATCAAAAATCAGACAAAGTTAGAGAGATGAGGCACAAGCAATTTACTGAAGAGTTTCAGCAGGCGTGGTCCAGTGGGAGCAGCTCCAAATGTTCATCCCAACTTTGGACTTTAAATACATTGCAAACACCTTTAAAGTTGACATAAATCCTTCCCGTTAATAGTTTTCTGCCAATAATATTCAATGCTGTCATGATTAAAACCTCAGATTCCCCTCTTTGACTACTTCACCAACAACAGACAAAGGTCTTTTCACTGAAGACTCCTGTCTTATCCACTACCAGCATTTCAAGGTTACTTCCCATCCAGTTTCCCATCCAGTTCTCAATTATAAACGCAGCTGCTTGATTAAAACTGTAACCGCTTGCTACTGGCTGTCTATGGAAACTATTGTTCTAATAAAAATGTAACTCTTTGCTGCAGGGGACACACCCTGGACAGGTCACCAGCCTATCCCAGGGAGGAGCGTGACGGGGACTGCACCTTGCTCAAGGGTACCTCAGGGCTACCTATTGGGAAGGGGGTTGAACCCCCAGTCCTCCGGCCAATACCCTAACTACTAGGCCACCACTGCCCATAATTTAAAATGTAATTCTATTTTGACTCTATTTAATAAAGTGGTAACTTCAAAAAAATATATATCTATAAACTTGATCAGTTATTTGTTCTGTTTACAGATGTGACTTTAAGTAACTTTTTGCTAACAATTCTGAGTGACTGACAACTAAAATCTTTACATTTGTCACTCTTACTGAACCATAAGTACTAGATGGCTCCAGTCTAGAGAATCTGAACCGAGAATGAAAGATCAACCAAGAAACAGGGACTTTGTGTTTCCAAACCTTGTGTGTCTTATTGACTTTCCAGATTGTGACCTTTGCATGTTTGCTGCGTCTGCTTGATTTTTCTGCATCTGCTTGTTTACCTGGTTTGACCCCTGCCTGTCTGTCCACTGGTGTTCAGCTTTTCTTATTTAAATTCCAACACTTACAGCAGCATCTTGTATCTCTCTTTTTCCAAGACTCACAGAAGAGTATTGAGCAGTGCTTCTCAGACTGAGGGCTGATTAAACATTTTTAATTAAACATTAAAAATCATTAAAAATGCTGTTTTAGACATAATCACATGTCATAATGAGGGCATATTCAAAAAGAGAATTGCATTTGTAGCATTTGAAAATACTGCAATGGGCTGGTGACCTGTCCAGGGTGTGTCCCCCATCCTTCGCCCTGAGTGCGCTGGGTTGGACTCCAGCACTCCCCTGCGACCCCATTTGGGAAAAGTGGCAGAACATGGATGGATGGATGGATGGATGTACTTATTTTTGTAACTTGATCTCATATCCTAAAACTACTTTTTAATTAAAAATATTTTAATCACAAGTCCAATTTTAAATATTTAAAAATGGAAATTTCCAAAATCAAGTCTACAAATATAATAGATGTCACTTTATTTTCTATTATAATATTTTCAGTCCGAGTATGATGTGTGTACAGTAAATTTCTTTATTTTCTTTATATTTTGATACAGAATATTACAAAACATCGCAGGGAGAAAATTAACTATAGATATCAAATTAATAAGTGTATAAAATCTTAATTTCCAAAGTGTAGCTCATCTAATAGATATTAATTCAAAATCCAACATTAAAAAAATACTGATAAAAAGATACTGTCCACTGCACTAACGAGGAGCACGCACGCATGCACGAGCGAGTGGCTGTAGAACATCTCCCTGATCCTGCACGGTCGATCTTGGGTTCTAGGATAGCTTTGTTGAAAAAAGTGGCAAAACAAAACAGAAATGGAATCAACCCAAACAAATTGCTCAGTTCTATTCGCCAGCTCGTTTGCCACTAGACCACCTGGGAAAGAGGTCATGAAACATACTGACGAATGGCAACCTTGGCAGATCCCACTAGCACAACCGATTCTACTTTTTCAATCCATTGCTTTCATCCATCTCACAACTGACCAGCTCAACTCTTTCCTTAGGTTAAAGCATGCATGGCCAGCCATGTTTTGCACAGAGGGTTAGCTAACCCTAGGCTAACCCTAACCCTAACCCTCAAAGATAGCTCCTCTTGGGCGTTAGCTCCTTAACATCTTTATCCATTTTGCTCATACAACAAAGCTGAGGTTCCTTGCTGCAGACCCAAACAAGTGTGAAAGGTGAGTGCTGAGCAAAACATGATGGAGTACGACTTGAAGTCTGGTGAATCGAAACCAACCTTTCTGTCTGCTCAGCAAGCAGTTAACAGGAATAGCCAATGGCTTCCACTTCGAGCCTTGGTGAATGTTGGTGACCAAGCAGCTTGCACACTTCCCTTCAATAGCTCAGTTGGTAGAGCGGAGAACTGTAGGTGTTAAAGCAGCCATCCTTGGGTCGCTGGTTCAAATCTGGCTCGAAGGAAACTTTTCTTACCGTTCTGCTGCGACGGAATCCGTTGGGCTGGCGCTGTAACTCTTGGAATGTTTTTGAGGCCAAGAAAAAAAAATCTTCCCTGACCGGGAATCGAACCCAGGCCGCGGCGGTGAAAACGCCGAATCCTAGCCACTAGACCACCAGGGAAAGAGGTGATAAAAGTTTCTGACAAATGCAGATTTGAAGGCAAACTCCTCAGATCCCACAGGCACCACCCATTCTACTTTTTCAATCCATTGCTTACATCCTAAGGGGCAGCGGTGGCCTAGTGGTTAGGGTGTTAGCCACATGATTGGTGTATAACCCATTCCCAATGGGTTGCCCTGAGGTACCCTTGAGCAAGGTGCTGTCCCTGTCCTGCTCCTCCCTGCGATGGGCTGGCGACCTGTCCAGGGTGTGTCCCCTGTCCTCGCCCTGTGTGCTCTGGGTTGGACACCAGCACTCCTGCGCGACCCCGTTTGGGACAAGGGGCAGATGATGGATGGATGGCTTACATCCTTCTTACAACTGACCAGGTCACCTTTCCTGGCCAGTGGACCACTTACAATGCCAGCAGCCACTAGGAAACTTGAATACTCCACAGGGAATCTGGAAGCTGTGGCCATGCTTGCCATCTGACAGAGCTAAACACTTTTATACGTAGCCATGGATGCCAACCATCAGGCAGCTGGCCCAGCGTGATTCCACACTGCATCCGCCAGCTCACAAACGCTGCCGTGGTCGTGGAGACATCCTGCAAACAAAGAAGTCCCTGTGGCACCACGGTTAGCGCATCTGACTGTTAAACGATAGGTCGGTGGTCTGCAAGCACCCATGGACGTCAGGGGCAGCAAACCTTGATAAAATGGCTTGTTTATTTGCCACGCCACAGCAACAAGCATGGATGGCTCGTACGGGGATCGAACTCATGACCTTTGCGTTATTAGCCCCATGCTCTAACCAACTGAGCTAACCAGCCTTCATGCTATGTAGTGAACGTGACCGCTGTTGACCACAGTCACCCCGACGCACAAGCACATGAAAGAGGACAATGGGCCATTCTGTAGAGAGTTGACTTTAGATGGAAAGTATTCATAGTGTGCAGTGCATTTGATGTGTGAATGGAACCTGTTGTTTGTCAAACTTCACTTAAGAGTCAGCAGGAGCAAAAGGGCTTCACCGAGATTTGAGCTCAGATCACTGGATTCAAAGGCCAGAGTGCTAACCATTACACCATGGAACCCCCGTTTGTCCTACTTCAAAAATACCAAGTGCAGTGATGGAAATCCGACCAGCCTGTTTCTTTTCTCTTGAGCGTGTAACGACATTTAGCACTCGCATGGGCGATGGTTGCTTGGGTGTGGCAGAAATTTCTCAGTTGGGAGAGTGTTAGAGCGTTAGACTTTTCCATGTGACAGAGATACTGTCCACTGCACTAATGAGGAGCACGCACGCACGTATGCATGAGCAACGTTCACCAACGTCCCGTCTCCAGCTTTAAGTCATGCCTTTGTGGAACTTCCTTTCCCCGGAATATTAGAATTAAATGTACCGCTGTATGCACTGACGTATGGCATACACACACAAGCAAAAGGTCGAGGGTAGTTAAACGGCCCGGTTCTCCATCAGGTCGATCGTGTTTCTCCATCGCATTAAGGCGAAAGGTGGTCTAGACGCACTGGAGTTAAAGGAAAACGCAGAGCAGCATGTGCTGGTTGGAGTCACCGAATGAATCTCAGGACACCTGGCCGGATGGGATTGCTTGTGACTACATGTACAGGGACCGAAAGCGCCGTCCCTGGCAGTGTGAAAGTGGCAGCAATGAGCAATATGACAGTAAAAGCATTTCTAAAGGTAGAGGGCCATGCAGAGAGAATGCATTAGAACTACAAGAGCCATGATTCAGTGTGAAGCCCACTGAGCGGCTGAGCGACAGTGACGTGACTCGCCGTCTTCGGTAGGATCAGAGTGAGAGTAAAAGCGTTTCCAAAGGTAAAGAGCCATGCAGAGAAAGAGGTTTTCTTTGAACAAGAAGAAGAACAGAAAAGAAAACATCTCCCAGATTGACAAAATCAGAAATAAAGTAGTGTGAAAGTCATGCCTTATCGGATCATTCTGTTCTCCAGAATAGTAGGATTAAAATGACCGCTCTTAAGCTTCGGCGAAAGTGAAAAGGAACGTTGAGTGTGGGGGTTCTGCAGTGGCGCTCGTGGGCCACGTATAAATAGCCTGTTCGCGAGCTTAGCTTTGGCTTATGGCCATACCGCCCTGAGAACGCCCGATCTCGTCGGATCTCGGAAGCAAAGCAGGGTTGGACCTGGTTAGTACTTGGATGGGAGACAGCCTGGGAATACCAGGTGCTGTAAGCTTTTTTTTTTTTTTTTTTTTCCGGTTCAATTCAATTCAATTCAATTTATTCTTGTATAGCGCCTTTTACAACAAAGTTACCCCAAGGCACTTTACATTGATGGTCAATGATGGAACAGGTTACAGTAATAGATGTTAAAGCCGGACGACTACGGAGGAGAGGAACCAAAAACTCCACTATGTGGAGAAAAAAAACCTCTGAGGGTCCAAGGTCAACCGGCTACCCAACCCCCTTGGGTATACTAACAGTACAGAGTTAGTTTGGTTTTAAACTCCAGGATCAGTGTGGAGTCCCAAGTTTCTTCCAGGTACCGATGAGCCGCCAGGGTCCCTTGGCGCATCAGATGCATCACACAGACCAGATGATAGCTCGGCATTAGATTGATGACCACAGCGGGCCCCCCCTGGACATGTGGGGAGAGAAATGGAATGAGGGGGTCAGTAATGAGCAGGATCCAGTAGTGACAGACACAGAAATGAAACAACAGTGCGATGGCATGTACAGCAGCACCAGCGACATTAGTAATGGTGCACTATGGTGATTGGTGCGGGTAAGCTAAACTAAAGAAGTAAGTCTTCAGCCGTGATTTAAAGACTGAGACTGAATCGGCATCCCGTACAGAAGCAGGCAAGCTGTTCCACAATCTAGGGGCCCTGTAACTGAAAGCTCGTGCTCCTATACATTTATTTATGGAGGGACAATTAGGAGATCTTTATTCTGGGATCTAAGTGGGCGGTTAGGTGTATAGGTATTAAGCAGTTCGGTTAGGTATAGTGGGGCAAGACCTTTAAGTGCTTTGTAGGTTAAGAGGCAGACCTTGAAGTCAGCCCTGTACCTAACAGGAAGCCAGTGAAGCGAGGAGAGTATGGGAGTTATGTGGTCGTTCTTCCTGCTCCTGCTAACAATCCTAGCGGCTGTGTTCTGAATGCGCTGTAGGGTGCTTAATGTGCCCTGAGAGCTTCCAGAAAGTAGGGCATTACAGTAATCTAATCTACTGTATACAAATGCATGTACTACTTTCACCGTGTCTTCCATTGACAGAAAACGCCGTAGTTTGGCAATGTTCCGAAGGTGCAGGAAGCATGTCTTCGCAACTGCATTAACATGAGGATTAAATGAAAGATTTGAATCGAAAATAACACCAAGGTTACGTGCCAGAGTACTAACTGAAAACTTCAACCCTGCATCCCGGATATGCGAAATGAAGTTGGCCCTGTCTACATCGCTACTACAAAACAAGAGCAGCTCAGTTTTTTCATGGTTTAGTGAGAGGAAGTTGTTTTTCATCCAATCCCTAATATCATTGAGGCAGCTAATTAAAGTGCCGGTTGATGCTTTATCACATGATTTAACAGATAGGTATAGCTGAGTGTCATCAGCGTAGGAGTGGTAACTAACATTATGCTTCTGTATAATAGTGCTTAGTGGGAGCATGTAGAGGGAGAAGAGCACTGGGCCCAACACTGACCCTTGTGGGACTCCATAGTTAACTAGTGACATAGGTGAGGGGGTGCCATAATCATCCATTTGGATGAAGTAGTAACGGTTTGTAAGATAGGAGTTGAACCATTTAAGGGCTGTTCCGCTAATGCCGACAGTGGAGTGAAGCCTATTTACCAAAATGGAGTGATCCACCGTGTCGAACGCAGCACTAAGATCTAACAGAACAAGAACAGTGATGTTTCCTGCATCACTCGAGACCATTATATCATTCACCACTCTAGTTAGAGCAGTTTCTGTGCTATGGCCAAGCCGGAAGCCTGATTGGAATTTATCTAAGAGGTTATGTGTGTCTAGATATGACTGCAGTTGTCTCGCAACTAGTTTTTCTAGAATCTTAGAGAGAAACGGGACATTAGAGAAGTTAGGTTTTTTTTAGCTGTGGTCTAACCACTGCTGTTTTAAACTGATTGGGGACTACACCTGAGGTCAAGGATGCGTTCATGATATCAAGTATAGGTGTTGATAGTATTCCTAAGGATTCCTTCAGGAGCTTGGTTGGAATGGGATCTAACCGACAGGTTGTGGACTTTGCCTTGGTTATAACAGAAAATAGCTCAGAGTTATCAATGAGATTAAAATCACTAAAATATTGTGAGCACTGTTCTGCTAATGGATTAATTTGAGGGCTAATAGGGCACATTTGGAGCCTAATGTTGTTAATTTTATCATTAAAAAACTGAAGAAACCTCTCGTTAGTAATACTACATGCTGGCCTTTTATCAGTTTTGTCTGTTAGCTGAGCTAGTGTCTGAAATAAATAGCGGGGGTTCTGCTTGTTGTTTTCAATAAGCTTTGAATAGTACTCAGTGCGAGCACTATATAGAGCTTTCTTATATTGTTTTAATTTAGCGAAACATAGAACCTGAGAGGCTTGGAGACCTGTTGTCTTCCATCTGCGTTCTAGCTTACGGCACTCCCGCTTAGCAGCCCGTGTGTGATCATTGAACCAGGGAGAGTGCCTGATAGTTCTGACCTTCTTTATCTTAACTGGGGCGACCTGATCAAGGATCTGCCCAACTACTGTATTGTACATGTCGGTGATGTCATTAACAGTTTTGTTACAGGTGAAATCTATCTCTGTTATGGCCTCCATAAACTGAACACATTTAGCCCTGTTTAGGTTGGGACTGGGTTTAAAATGCAGCCCCTCTTCTTTTCCCTCCACGTTTCTTCTTTCAAAAATTCTCAACAGCTCGGCATTCCGCTGTGTTACGCGTCCCGTCTCCAAAGCTAGGTGCTTTCTTGACTGGACCGCTAGAACTGTCTTCATTTATTCAAATGAATAGATGAATAAATGAGTCAAAATGAAACACCAAGCAAGACAACGGAAAAGAAAACACCTCCCAGATCTACAGATTCAGGAATAAAGCTGTGTGAAAGTCATGCCTTTGTGGCACATCCTTTCCCTGGAATATTAGAATTAAATGTACCGCCATATGCACTGACGTATGGCATACACACACAAGCAAAAGGTCGAGGGTAGTTAAACGGCCCGGTTCTCCGTCAGGTCGATCGTGTTTCTCCATCGCATTAAGGCGAAAGGTGGTCCAGACGAGCCTTGGCTGATGCCTTATCTATTAGGCCACAACACATGCAATAGCACAAAAAAGAGATCTGATGAACAACTACCATCTATATCTGTCAATATTTTTCAAAAGTTTGACAAAGTATATTGTCATCCAGAAACTCCTTTTGTAACGGGAGTGCTCCCCCTGTGCACTCAAACACCCTACCATTGGACACCATCTCCGTCTGCTAGAGCTTTAAGTGGTGAAAAGTGGGGTGGGGTTTTCTAGTGGTAGAATACTTGCCTATGGACCTATGGCTCAGGAGGTCCCAGGATCAAATCCCACCTTTAGCACTACCACCACTGGGTCCCTGAGCAAGTCCCTTAACTCTGAGTCGCTCCAGGGGGTCTGCCCCTGTAATTAGGACATGTAAGTCGCTCTGGATAAGAGCATCTGCTAAATGCTGTAAATGTAAATGAAAAAGAGATCCAATTCAATAAGTGGCACACCTCAATCTTCAAGTTTTAAAAAGACGTACAATTATTTCATTTAAAATTACAATTACATTTCCATACATGAAACTATTTTCAATTGAATGGGGGCTTTCTTACTTCTTTTTTGATATTGGAAATTGATATAGTGAACATTTGAACCAAATCAAGGAATGATGTTTTTCACTACATTCACTTACAAATGTGTTTCTCAAAACATACAAAAGTTCCAAACAAGAATCTACTGATTTGGGTATTGATGTATGACCAGTGAAGGAAACGTCCCGCTCAAAAGACAAATGCATTTAAACAACAGAGGATTCTGCAGGAACAGCCGAAGGGGGAACCCAGATTTGAACTGGGGACCGCTTGATCTGCAGTCAAATGCTCTACCACTGAGCTACACCCCCTTGTCTCTGAAAGCTCTCAGATCAAATAAATGTCATTTTCTCACTCTTTTGACGCCTGAAAGTTTCATTTGAAAATGTAATCTGTTGTCCAACAAAACCTCACATATCTTGTAAGAAAATGTGAGACCATGCTTCTACACCTCAAAATCAGGTTTCTTTCAAGTTCTTATACATCATTCAAGTAAAAGCTTCTATCCATTAAAAATGAACTCATGCATTTTTGGAGCAACATTAAAAGAAAAATGACCTTTATTTAGCATGAAAATTCTTACTCTTTAATGAAAGTGACTCTTTATCATGGGGGCAGCGGTGGCCTAGTGGTTAGGGTGTTGGCCAGAGGATCAGGGGTTCAAACCCTTTCCCATTGGGTTGCCCTGAGGTACTTTTGAGCAAGGTGCCGTCCCTGTCCCGCTCCTCCCTGCGATGGGCTGGTGACCTGTCCAGGGTGTGTCCCCCGTCCTCGCCCTGTGTGCGCTGGGTTGGACACCAGCACTCCCCCGCGACCCCGTCTCGGACAAGCGGCAGAAAATGGATGGATGGACTCTTTATCATTGGGAATCACTGCACAGCACTCAACCAACTACAGCCAAATGCGTTTGCTGCATCTAACCCACAGACACCGTGCAACAGTTTCCAGCCTCAGGGTAGCAGTGACGAGAACGGTTACTTGAAATTCAAACTTTTTACCGTCCGACACTATTCCCTAAGCAATAAGCCACGGTGTCCTATTTTACCCATGCACCATGCTGCAAGAATACATCCAGCGCCCAGGGAAGAGGGATGGCGATGATACCTTGCTCACGGGTAACTCTGGCCATTCTACTGGAAAGGGATTCAGAGCCATGACCTTCCGATCTTTGGTTCAGTCTTTAGCCACTAGGCTGCCAGTGCTCCAAAACAGACACTCCTTCAAGTTGACCCAGATGGGACTCGAACCCACAATCCTCAGCTCCGAAGGCTGATGCTTTATCCATTAGGCCACAAAACTTGTAAAAGCACAAAAAAGATATCTGATGAAAAACAACCATTTTTATTGTCATCTAGAAACTCATTTTGTAACTGGAGTGCTCCCCCTGTGCACTCAAACACTCTACCATTGGACACCATCTCCGTCTGCTAGAGCTTTAAGTGGGTATCTAGGGATGTGGGTATGTGTGGATGTGGGTATGTGTGTGGGTATCTGGGGATGTGGGTATGTGTGTGGGTATGTGGGGATGTGGGTATGTGTGGATGTGGGTATGTGTGTGGGTATCTGGGGATGTGGGTATGTGTGTAGGTATCTGGGGATGTGGGTATCTGGGGATGTGGGTATGTGTGTGGGTATCTGGGGATGTAGGTATCTGGGGATGTGGGTGTTGGATTTTTATATATCTAACCTTGCCTATTTACAAAATACCAGATCAGATAGAGACTTACCAGGCACAGGGACGTGTTTATTTTGTTTTTAAAGGATGGTACATGACTGGTGATGTTTTCCATTTTGTCTCCTGAGCTCAAATTTAGTCCAGGTTTTGATTTTGTCGAAGTCTGGCTGTAGCAGATTTGAGTCCTTATTGTTCTGACTTTCTCTCCTCCAGCCCACTTTCTTGGTGGAACTCTCCAAGGTTCTGGCCAACCCCGGGAACACCCAGGTAGCCAGAGTCGCTGCTGGCCTGCAGGTGAAAAACTCCCTCACGTCCAAGGACCCTGACGTGAAAGCGCAGTACCAACAGAGATGGCTTGCAATTGACGCCAACGGCCGCAGGGAGATCAAGAACTATGTAAGGAGCCTCTTGCAGCAACTGATTCTCCCGCTTTAATTTGATTCTTAGTTTTATCAGCTTGAACTAGCTGGCACGTCAGTGATTTTATTTATTTATTTTCAAACTTGTACAAACATTTAGCTCGAATAAGCATAGAAGTCAATGGCCGGGGGCTGAAGTAAAGTATATTGTCTAAGTTTCTAGAGAACAGTTAAAATATTCCGGTTATAAATGAAGGCGTAATATAAGTTTACCTTTAGTAATTGAGCCCCAGTGGAATGGAAGCCATTGGCTATTCCTGTTAACTGCTTGCTGAGCAGACAGGAAGGTTAGTTTCGATTCACCAGACTTCAAGTCGTACTCCATCATGTTTTGCTCAGCACTCACCTTTCACACTTGTTTTGGTCTGCAGCAAGGAACTTCAGCTTTGTTGTATGAGCAAAATGGATAAAGATGTTAAGGAGCTAACGCCCAAGAGGAGCTATCTTTGAGGGTTAGGGTTAGGGTTAGCCTAGGGTTAGCTAACCCTCTGTGCAAAACATGGCTGGCCATGCATGCTTTAACCTAAGGAAAGAGTTGAGCTGGTCAGTTGTGAGATGGATGAAAGCAATGGATTGAAAAAGTAGAATCGGTTGTGCTAGTGGGATCTGCCGAGGTTGCCATTCGTCAGTAAGTTTCATGACCTCTTTCCCAGGTGGTCTAGTGGCAAATGAGCTGGCGAATGGAACTGAGCAATTTGTTTGGGTTGAATCCATTTCTGCTTTGTTTTGCCACTTTTTTCATCAAAGCTATCCTAGAACCCAAGATCAACCGTGCAGGATCAGGGAGATGTTCTACAGCAACTCGCTCGTGCATGCGTGCTTGCGTGCTCCTCGTTAGTGCAGTGGACAGTATCTCTGTCACATGGAAAGTCTAACGCTCTAACACTCTCCCAACTGAGAAATTTCTGCCACACCCAAGCAACCATCACCCATGCGAGTGCTAAATGTATAGCCTAGTTGCCATTAGACCAGCAAACTGTTGAGGATTCTGATCACTGTATGGAGGTGTGTGTTCTAATCCCACTTCTGACAGTCTTTTGTCCTAAAATAAGCTCAAAGAATGCTCATTTCATGGGAAAGATCTTGACAGTTCTGAGCAATTCTTGATCATTTCGTCAATCTTAAAAAAACCTGATTACATTCACACCCTGTCAGAATGGCCGAGCGGTCTAAGGCGCCAGACTCAAGGTTGTAACCTTTCTTAGCTGTTGAGGTTTCTGGTCTCCACATGGAGGCGTGGGTTCAAATCCCACTTCTGACAGACTTTTTGGCTAAAAGAATGCTCATTTCATGGGAAAGATCTTGATGAGCAATTCTTGATCCTTTTGTCAATCTAAAAAAAATCTGATGAAATGGGACAAGCGGCAGAAAATGGATGGATGGATGGATGGATGGGAGAAAAGTCAGAATGGTCGATATTATTTTTCAATATAATCAACATCCTTTTTTACTTACATTAAATTAGAATGGCAGAGCACTCTAAAGTACCAGATGCAAAGTTGCAACCTTTCTTAGCTGTTGAGGATGCTGGTCTCCAAATCGAGGCGTACGTTCAATTCCCTTTTCTGTCAATCCTTTATCCTAACCTTTTTTTAGAATCATCTAAATGATGAGTGTTTCAAATATTCTCAAATAATGCAAATATTCAACCTTCCTTAGCTGTTGAGGATTCTGATCTCCATTTGGAGGTGTGGGTTCAAATCCACTTCTGACAGTCTTTTTCCTAAAATAAGCTCAAAGAATGCTAATTTCATGAGAGAGATCATGCCATTTCTGAGGAATTCTTGTTCATTCAGTGAGTCTTAGAAACATCTTAATAGAAGTTCAGAAAGAGGTCTGACCTTCTTTGATTGTTAAGAAGTCTGATCTCCATATGGAGGCGTGGGTTCAAATCCCAATTCTGACCATCCTTTTTCCAGGTTATGCTCAAAGTGTGAAAGTGACAACCCTTGTCATTGTGAAACCCAGCACAGCACAACAAAGTTCAACGTCTGTGTTTCACCCATACACACATGTGCAGCATGAACCCACAATCTACCAATCCACTTCCACCTCCCTAACCACTAGGCCACCGCTGCCAGAATCTAAATATGAAGTGTGGTTCACATCCCAACCAATGAATTATACATGAACTTTGAGATATGATGTAATTCTACTTTAACTGAGATAAGATTTTATAACTGGAATATTTATACATTAGCTAAGCAGCTAGTTAGCAAACAAAACAGAACATTAAAACATTAAAAGTCTTCATTTTGAAATAAAAATAAGACTTTATTTATGTTGAGCTAATTTGTAGAGAAGTCACAAAAAAGCTGCGTCCTAAACTGCACTCATCTTCACTTTTTATACTACTTTACTGAATGAATTGATAATGGCTGTGTTCTCATTTACACACAGTGGTAGAATGTAGTTTGGGACACAGCCTGCATGCGCGGCATTGACGTAATTGAAGCCCCACCTTTACATTGATTTGAAGGGTTAGCGCTAATGGGAATTCTTTTTTTATTTCTTTTTGCTTCTTGTAATATTCTGGAAGTGGAAGATTTACTAACCATAGAAACGTACATTTAAATTTGAAGCACTATTCGGTCTGTCTACAGTAAACAGGTTGGAGCTTTAAGACGTTGTTGTTATAGATACTGTGAACTGATTGGTTGAGGTTTTGGGCTGCTGATTGGCTGTTCGTGTTCGGGGGACTTCAATGCTCACGTGGGTAATGACAGTGACACCTGGAAGGGCGTGATTGGGAGGAATGGCCCCCCCGATCTGAACCAGAGCAGTGTTTTGATATTGGACTTTTGTGCTCGTCACGAATTGTCCATAACGAACGCCATGTTCAGGCATAAGGATGTCCACATGTGCACCTGGCACCAGGACACCCTAGGCCGCAGTTCAATGATCGACTTTGTGGTCGAGTCGTCGGACTTGCGGTCACATGTCTTGGACACTCGGGTGAAGAGAGGGGCAGAGCTGTCAACCGACCATCACCTGGTGGTGAGTTGGCTTCGTTGGTGGGGGAGCATGCCGGTCAGCTTTAACCACGTCCCGGGGGAGGTTGGGGACATTGAGTCAGAATGGACTATGTTCCGCGCCTCCATTGTCGAGGCGGCTGACCGGAGCTGTGGCCATAGGGTGGTCGGCGCCTGTCGCGGTGGCAACCCGAGAATCCGTTGGTGGACACCGGCGGTGGGGGATGCCATCAAGCTGAAGAAAGAGTCTTACAGGGCCTTTTGGGCCAGTGGGGCTCCGGAGGCAGCTGATAGGTACCGGCAGGCCAAGCGGAATGCGGCTTTGGTGGTTGCTGAGGCAAAAACTCGGGCATGGGAGGAGTTTGGAGAGGCCATGCAGAAGGACTTCCAGATGGCTTCGAGAAGGTTCTGGTCCACCATCCGGCATCTCAGGAGGGGAAAGCAGTGCACAGTCAACACAGTGTAGAGTGGGGATGGTACGCAGCTGACCTCGGCTCGAGACGTTGTGGGTCGGTGGGGGGAGTACTTCGAAGACCTCCTTAATTCCACCAACATGCCTTCCGATGAGGAAGCAGAGCCTGGGGATACAGAGGTGGACTCTTCCATCTTGCCTATGGACCTATGGCTCAAGAGGCCCCAGGTTCGAATCCCACCTCTGGCACTACTACCACTGGGTCCCTGAGCAAGACCCTTAACCCTAAGTTGCTCCATTAGGACATGTAAGTCGCTCTGGATAAGAGTGTCTGCTAAATGCCATAAATGTAAATGTAAGGATCATAGTATCTGTTAGAAGGGATTTTTAAAAGCACGACGCTGGTGGGACTCGAACCCACAACCATTGAATCACTTCATTTCATCACCAATTCTATCTAAGACATGTTATGCTAATACCAGTCCAATTGTTTATCGGTGCTCTTCCAGTGGGTTGTAGATGCAGGCCAAGAAGTATCATAGTATCTGTTAGAAGGGATTTTTAAAAGCATGACTCTGGTGGGACTCAAACCCACAACCTTTGAATTACTTCATTCCTTTGCGCTAAAAGTCCAATGCGCTATCCATTGCGCCACAGAGCCACCAGATGAACCAACCTCATTACAACTGACAACTTAAAGGACTGTGCAACAATTGCTACAAGGAGTTCTTTTAAAGAATTGACTCTAGTAAGACTCAAAGCCAAAATATTAGAATCACTTCATACCTTAAGCTACAAAGCCAGTGTTCTTATGCACTGTGCCACAGAACCACACAAATGCCATTGTTTTCAAAGCTCACCAGCAAAAGTGACAACACACCAATTCCAGCTAGAAATTAGTTTAAAAAAGTGACTCTATAGAGACTCAAGCCTAAAAGCTTTCCCTTACTTTATTCTTTAAGCAACAAGTCTATTGCTACACTCATTTAATGGAGAGGCACCCACGCGTAAACCTTAATGGCTGACAACCCAAATGGACCGCACATTTTCTGTTTGGAATTCTTTTAAACATTGACTGGGGTGAAATTCAAACACACAAGTTGTGAATTGTTTCATTCCTTAGTCTAACTCCATCGAGGCTGCACATTATTTCCCACAAGTTCCAGACCTTTCTTTGCTTCAATGGACTATTTATAAAAGTCTACTCCTTTTAAAAGAACTTGAATCGACTCAGTCAAATGTTTCCACAACATTGTTGCCCTATCCTTTTAAAGCCATTGTTGCTGAATACGTCATAAGAAATGGACCCAGAAGCCTGAGCTTCCCTCACAGGTTCATCCTTTTTCTAATTCTGACTGGGAGATTTGGGGCACTTTATATTTGAAGGAATATTTGTATTTTTAGGAATTATTTGAAGGAATATTTATAATTTGAAGCATCAGCAATGTTTAATCTGAGATGTTCTTTTTGTGATCTTGTTGTTTTTTATGTACTATCTTGACTTATTAGTACTGCTTTGAAAGTTGGTATAATTTGCGAACAAAGCATTTCTTCCCAAAGATTTGAACCTATGAGTTCAGAAGCACAAAGGGACATGAAAATGTATAAGAAATGGTTGTAAAGAACAGGATTGTGAAGATATCTTGTTGTTCTTCTTAAAGTTGCAGCATATTTTGCCACTTTCTCTTCACTTCTAAAACACATCTAAATGAGAGCATAAGTTATTTTGTGAATCGCTGCCGCTCAGGTAAAACAAATGCTACGGTTGAAAGGGTGTATCACTGTCATGGCTGACACGCCTCTGCAACATCGCATGGACATCGGGGACGGTGCCTCTGGATTGGCAGACCGGGGTGGTGGTCCCCCTCTTTAAGAAAGGGGACCGGAGGGTGTGTTCCAACTATCGAGGGATCACACTTCTCAGCCTCCCGGGGAAAGTCTATTCAGGGGTCCTGGAAAGGAGGGTCCGTCGGATAGTCGATTGTCACCTGGAGAAGGGTCATAGCAATGTTCTATAACTGGTTTCATCTCATGAACATCTATCATTCTTGCAATTCATCATGGACATTCAGCAACAAAACAGTTGACAATTGCTCCAGTTTCAATGTACTGATAATGACCGTAAAGCACTGCAGAGAGTGATCAGGGCAGCTGAGCGCTGTACCAGATCTGCTCTGCTCACCCTGCAGGACATTTACACCAAATACTGCAGGTCCAGAGCCACCAGAATCATAAAGGACGGCTCACACCCTGCAGACAGTTACGCAGTCTGAAGACCAGGACAGAGAAACTCAAAGAGCAGAGAGACTCCCCCCCGTACCACAAGGCTCTTAAATCACTATAATCTGGTTAAGCACAACTCTCAGTGGCTCTTGCTGGGTCTGTATAAAGGACCATAAACAGCACATTCAATTCCAGAGATATTTAATAAACAGTACATTCCCTTCATTACCCATGCTGCCCTCCAAACACTCCATGCACCTTATCTTTCACTCTGTCATTACTTTTAGTTTGTTTTCTTATTCTCTTATTCTCTTATTTTGTTATTTTATGTCTGTTAAAGCTTTTTTCTTAAAACTTCTACTTTCATGTCTTTGTGCAGTCCTAAGAGTGACTAAGGGATACATTTCACTGCCGGTTGTACTTGTATAACTGTGTGTGTGACATATAAAGAATCTTGAATTCTGAATCAGTAGTTCAGTTTGTTGATGACCCGATACTGGACTAGAACTGTTATCAGACTGAGACACTAGAATGAATGGAGTTTTTAAACACAGCATCAACTGTAAATACAACAAACCTATCGATGATCCTCTAGACACTGCTGGCCAGGAGACATGGCTTTACTCATGAGAAGAATGAAGGAAACAGCAGGATGAACATCCTAAACAATGATCACTGGAGTAATGCTTAAATAAAAAAGCTTCCTATTGTGCAGAAAATATATACAAATATGTGAAAAATAAAAATGTAAAGCCTTCAGAGAAATTATACATCAAAATTAATTCTTTCTTTTTCTCAACCGCTTGTCCTGAGTGGATGATGTTATGTTTGTAATAATAACCTAACTTGGAAACCCAATTTTATTCATTCCACTTTTATCAATAGGTCTTTCAAGGTTTCAATGCTTTTTGCTTTTGTGTATTTAGGAGCTGATCTCATTCATGCTCTAATGTAGTTTTTCTTCTTCTTCTGTGATATCTTCAGGTGTAACGCTGGGGTGTTGTGGGTAGGACATAAGTGGGTAGCCGGAAGTCTTGCACTGAACTTTATTAACCATACTGAACATATCCAAACATAAAGAACTAAGAAGCTAACCCATATGAATGACTGACACTCTGCTCTGACTCATTGGTGTCATTGCTGGAGGAGGTGCAGAAGGACAGTGGTGCTCCACACATTTCCAAACATACAAATAGGTGGATTTCAACATGTACTGTGGGTTAATAATCTTAGAAATGGTTTTCATTTTCAGTACTGACTCAGTACTGACAGTACTGACTAACTGTGTGTTCTCTGTTCTTCAGCGTTTAACTGTGACATGCCTGGAAATTTCTAAAACCAACAGCAGAGGATCTATTGGATTTCCACACTTATCACACAACTTAACTTTATTAAGTCTTGCTTTTCTATTATATGAACACATTTATCCTCATTGAAATAAACTGTTTGCATAAGTTATACTTGATGTTTGGATCATAAATGACTGATAACTATTTTGTGGTTGTGAGGGAAGGTGCCTCCTGGTGGAGGTTACCAAGTAATACAGCAGGAGATGATTTTGAGGAGATGATATTTCTTGGGCTAAAAGCAAGAATTGAGAATGTATTTTCGCATGCATGTTGGCTCTGAATGTTGTCCATGAATTGTACATTAAGGTACATGTAGTAGCAGGAGTGTTTATCTGGTAGTGTGATGGGCTGTTTGCACCAGAAGAAGCAGAACTACAGTTTCTATCTCAGACAGACCTCTGCCTTCATGGTCTCTGTTCTACTTCTTTCTGTCAATTAACACTAACATCCAAGTGCACACTATCCAGAAGGCTAACTGTGTTCAATCACAACTTGGAGTTCTGCATTCTGCATTAAAGAGCAAAGAGTGCTTTCACACTTTCAGCCTTTAGTCCATTTTCACAGAAATGAGTTTGACCTCTTGGTTCATTTCTGTTCACCTAGAACACAGCAATCACGCTCAGATCTACACCAGAATGTGTGATGAGCACTCTTTGTTCTGATACGCACTTTTCTAGAAATCTTGAATCAGGACATTGTTTTCTGGTGCCTCATTATCAAATGGTATGGTTAACCTTAAGTGATAAATACACAAGATGTATTAAATAATGATCAGGGCTGAGATCAACTGGTGTAGTTCTCTGTAGATTAACATGACACTACAATATTGTGATGGATTATTCCTTACTGCAGCCAACAAGTCCAGTGAGCAAGTGTTGTGGATAATCCAGATATCCAGTCACTTTACGATCCCCACGTTGGGCGCTCTGCTTATGCTCCTCCCCGTGAATGGAAGGCATCAAACCTCACTTACAAGGATGGTTTGTGTATATTATGAAAATAAACACAGCACCATCTCTGGGTAGGCTTGAACCACCAACCTTTCAGTTAATAGCCAAACGCGCCAACGTTTGGACTTACGTTGGGCCAGTTGTAGTTTCATAATTTTCTTGGCAGCTTATGACCTCATCTGGTTCTGAAAGGCCCAGTGGGGTCGTTATTTTCGTTTTTTCGTTATATTTCGTTGTGGAAATAAAGCACTGTTGTAAGTCGCTCTGGATAAAAGCGTCTGCTAAATGCCATAAATGTAAATGTACACATTCAAAGTAAACGAAACAGCTTTTTCAGAGGGTCCCATATGGTCTAGCGGTTAGGATTCCTGGTTGTCACCCAGGCGGCCCGGGTTCAACTCGCGGTATTCCTCCGGGCCTCTGCATCTTCCTGCTTCAAACCGACCATCTGCACGTCTTCTCTCACCACGTCTATAAACCTCCTCTTTGGTCTTCCTCTTCTCCTCTTTCCATCTTCAACATTGTCCTTCCAATACAATCCTCATCTCTCCTCTTCACATGACCAACACAACCTTGCTTCTCTAACCTTGTCTCCAAGACGTCTAACCTGATCTGTCCCTCTTATATACTCATTTCTAATCCTGTCCATCCTCGTCACACCCAACGAAAATCTCAGCATCTTTAACTCTGACACCTCCAGCTCTGCCTCCTGCCTTTTTGTCAGTGCCACCGTCTCCAACCCATACAACATAGCTGGTCTCACTACTGTCCTGTAAACCTTCCCTTTTACTCTAGCTGGTACGCGTCTGTCACAAATCACTCCAGCCACTCTTCTCCACCCATTCCAACCAGCCTGCACTCTCTTCTTCACCTCTCTTCCACACTCGCCGTTACACTGAACTGTTGATCCCAAGTATTTAAACTCCTCCACCTTTGTTACCTCCACTCCCTGCATCCTAACCACTCCACTTTCCTCCCTTTCATTCACAGTCATGTATTCTGTCTTTCTTGGACACCTTTCTCCATACAAGCTTGAAAACAAATCAGAAAAAGATTTATCCACAAAGTACATCAAAGAAAATGTTCCTGCCTTTTTCCATCAGTATTCACTAACACTTACAAGTCATGTCTGACAAATTCAAAAATAGACTTTGCCCATGTTATTGCCAGAAAGGTGTTAGGCCTTGAAAATGTGTGTCAAAATGCATTTGCCCCGATCACCATTCTGGAGAAGCAACACATTAACCGGACATTTCAGGAAATGATTGCTGGACTCAAAAGCCTGAAAACAAGTTGTTTCAAATGAAGCAAAGACTGCCAAAAACCAGGATTGAACCAGACACCTTTAGATCTTAAGTCTAACGCCCTCCCACCTGAGCTGTTCAGGCCATAAATGAGCTGTGACTTGAGCTGTGCAAGAGATTGGAGGCCCTCCATAGGCCATTTCAGCGGTGTTAGAGCTGGACCAGCGGTGTACTTGATGCAAGGCTTGACCCTGCAAAACGTCTCTACAGCTATCAAGTTGGTGTATCTATGAAAAGAAACTTGTCGGTAGAGCATGAGTCTCTTAATCTCAGGGTCGTGGGTTCGAGCCCCACGTTGGGCGCTTGACTCATGCTCCTCCCTGTGAATGGAAGGCATCATTCCACACTAACAAGGATGGTTGGTGTATTTATGAAAAGAAACACAGCACCGTCCCTGGGTGGGCTCGAACCACCAACCTTTCAGTTAACAGCCGAGCACGCTAACCTATTACGCAAAAAGAGAAGAGACAGAGACAACTTCCCTTACTGAGAGGCTCCACGGCCAGTGCAGCTTTTGTGAGCTTGTTGGTGCAGTTTGTACAATTATGCTGGGTCAGTTGCCTTATGGTTGGCATCCATGGCCACGTATTAGAACATTTAGCTCTGTCAGACGGCGAGCATGGACACAGCTCCCAGATTCACTCTGGAATAAGCAAATTTGCTAGTGGTCCACTGGCTAATGCAGAACGGATAAGAGGTGGGCCAGGCCACCTGGGGGAAAATCCTAACAGTTTGACCACACGGGACATAATTAAGCGCGCCTGCGAGTACGACTACACAAACATTTTGCTCTGTCAACCGGCGAACATGGGCACAGCGACCAGATTGAAGATTGAAGAATAAGCTTGTCAGAGGAGAGATAAAGGTCCCACTGAGATTTGAACTCAGATCACTGGAGTCAGAGTGCAGAGGGCTAACCTTACACCAGAAGAAAGTTTTCTCAAGGGGTCGCAACAAACTCAAAACTAGCCTCTGTTTTCAGCTATTGAATGGGACCAGGGGTCTGTCCCACAGCTGCCTGGAGGTCAGTTAATTGTCCAGTACAATGATGTCCTACATAAGAAAGTATGAGTATTGTAAAGTATGAAATAAGGAACGAGTCTAAATTCACTTCTGAAAGACACACAAAGTGATGTTCAGTACCTCTCAGCTGTTGTCCGTGTTGTCGGTCGATGGGGCAGCAAACTGCTGTAGTTCTGTGTTCAGTAAAACATCAGAATGAACACATTCATTGATGATCCTGTCATTGCAGAATCATTTTCCACTCCCAATATAATTACAAAGAGAAGTGCTTTTTTACAGGGTTCAATGGAGGAAACCAATCACAACAGACTTCATTTACATCTCATATCTGTGCAAGGCCCTACAAAAACACCTGTGAGAGCTATTCATTGAGCACAAGCAAAGAACACTTTTTTGAAAAGGAAAGCAACTAGTTACACTTATAGCTGCTCTGGGATTTGACCCCGTGACCTCTCGCATCTAAAGCTAGAACACACATGGTGCACACGGAACAATTGATCATACTTTCTTGGACACCTTTCTCCATACAAGCTTGAAAACAAAACAGAAAAAGATTTATTCACAAAGCACATCAAAGAAAATTTCCTGCCATTTTCCATCAGTTTCACTAAGACTTGCAAGTCATGTCTGACAAGTTCCACCAATAGACTTTGGTCAATATGTTGCCAGAAATGTGTTAGGCCTCAAAAATTGGTGTCAAAAATGCATTTGCCACGATCACCAGTCTGCAGAAGCAACACATTAATGGGACATTTCAGGACAGGATTGCTGGACTCAAAAAACAGAGAGCTAACTATTACACCACTGCACCTCTAAGTGAAAGTGACAACCCTTGTCATTGTGAGGTCACGGCACAGCACACATGAACCACAACGAAATTGGACTTCTGCATTTAACCCATGCACACTCAAACCCGTGCAGCAGTGGGCAGCTATTGAAAGCGCCCGGGGAGCAGTGATGGGGATGTTACCTTGCTCAAGGGTACCTCAGAGCAACCTATTGGGAAGGAGTGTGAACCCCCGATCGTGCTGCTAACACCCTAACCGCTAGGCCACCGCTGCCCTCTACTACCATGACCCTAAACCACACATGTTCAGTGTAAGCTAACAAAGTCCGTGATGCCAAACAAAGCAACCCATCAGCAAGATACAGGTCCACACATGACAGAGGGATCAAGCAACTCACTTTAGGAACAGCAGGAAAAAACATGGACCTTCAGGTCTTCAGATTAAAGAGGACCAACACAGATGAGCTATTTGGGTTATCATCCAGGGAGTTTGCTAGTGTACTTTAGAAAACCGCACCGTTCACCTTATCAGTCCAGCAGGTCTGAAGATCCCTCCAGGGGCCTTTATGCTCCACCCAGGCCCAGAACGAGATGCCACACTCAATCACCAACATCCTGGACAAGATGACCACGCACCACCCAAGCCTTTCAGCTGCTGACATAGTAAAAATCCCTTTACTTTTGTCCCTGTCCTACAGTGTCTCACCCACGGGAAAGCAAGCAGTTGCACCTGCATACGGTTACATTTTGTCCAGTGTCTTACGCTGTCTCACAAGTTCCCATAAAACATCCAGCAGTAAAGAGTTACATTTTTAATTGAACAATAGTTCCTACAGACAGCCAGTAACAAACAGTTACATTATTAATCAAGCAGCTTCATCTACAATTGAGAATTGGATGGGAAACTGGATGGGAAACTGGATGGGAAGAAACCTTGAAATGCTGGTGGAGGATAAGACAGGGAGCCATCAGTGAAGAAATCTTTGTCTGTTGTTGGTGAAGTGGTAAAGGTGGGGAAACTGAGGTTTTAATCATCACAGCATTGAATATTATTGGTGGAAAACTACTAATGGGATGGTTTATGTAAATTTTAAAGGTGATTGAAATGTATTTAAAGTCCAAAGTTGGGATGAGCGTTTGGAGCTGCTCCCACTGGACCACGCCTGCTGAAACTCTTCAGTAAAGTGGTTGTATCTCTCTGATTTCGTTTGATTTTTGACTTCGTTTGATTTCAGACTTAGAAAAAGTTTCTCACACTTTAATTTTCCAGGACACTGACACTGAGGCTCCTTTCAGTATCTTCACTCTAGCAGCCCGGAGACGAGGGACAGACTGCTCCAAGATGGACCTGTCTCATTGAGAAACTCCACAGAGAGTTCCCTCCATCAACCAGTAGGCTGACCTTCAGAGCTGTCCACTGTGTTTATGGAGCTTCTGCTTCAGTTTGGGGCACAGGAAATGCTGCATTTGTGCTTAGACCATCAGGACCCAACTAATGAGAAAGTGGTGCACACACTACAGAAAATTCTGGAGGCAGAGATACTAGATACAACTTCTTCATCAGATTTATCTCCTTCCCCATATACACCTCCTTCACCAGCAAACACCTGAAGCAACAGGTGGGGAGATGACAGGAGGAAGCGCAAGGGTGTCTGCTCCAGTCTCAGGAACATCTTCAGAAAGGTAAAGAAGGATATGTTGTGTTGATGTTGCAGAACCTGTGTTATATTGTCTTCATTCGTCGTTCATCAAATTAAGCTGATGTTGTGTGAGCTATTTCTCTATTTCGCTATGTAGGCTAAAAATCAAACCAGCTTTTGGGGAAAACCCCCCAGAAAAACAATTACTGCCTATATGAGCCATAAAATAATGTATACATTTATTATAATTCAAATAATACTGAACATTGTATTATCTATTTTATAGATATTTTGAGGATCACATAAATATAACACAATAATATAATATTATAACAAACTTGATGAGGACTTTAAATGTTATTATTAATGATAATAATTGGTGTGCTGGGACTTTTACTGTATCGGGTGTAGTGTAGATTCCACAGGGCTTTTATTGCTGCGGAAAGCTACTCGGTGTCTGCAGCCTGGCCTTTGTGACATCATAGAAGCTTGTGTATAAATTCCGGAACATCAGGGAGCTTCTGTCATTCTATGGGAGACTGTCGGAGAGTTAGGGTCCCACTAGAAAGCAGAGAGAACTCAAACAGAGAACTCCAATCAAAAGAGAGCTCAAACAGAGAACTCTTAAACAGATCTACACCAGAGACCTTCATCCTAAAGGTAACTAATCACAGCAGGGTGGGAACACTGGAAGAATGAGCAGGTTTTGTTCTTTTATGGTTCTTTTAGTAAAAGTGTTGGTCATACACAGAACACTGGCCACTCACAGAACCATTAGAACACATTTACACTGTTCAGAAAATGGTTCTTTCATTCTAGTGCTACATTTGATTATGGAGGTAAGTTGAATTATTATTTCTTAAATATTTATAGTTTTCTTTGTTCTTTTTTGATCGCAGGTCATGAATTTAAAATTGCCAGTTCCTTCCGTTTCTATGATGGGTATCCGTCATTGCATCCGGTCGATCCTCCAGAGGGTCGTCGAGAATTGCGACGGGGCTCACCAACCCGTGATAGTGACGGAGAACTTTGTTCAGCAGGTCTCAGATGGCGTGAAGGAACTGGTGTTACTTTTTGAGGTCATCGAAGTAGAAGACGGTCAAGATGCTGTCCAGCAGTTCCACTCGTCCATCATTGATGACATTTATGACCAATTTGTCAGGAGGTTTAGATTCGAGTGGGTAATGATTGATTGTGTCAATTCCCATTACTGCCTGCTGACAAAAACACTGGTAGCCGCTATGGTCCTGGTGATTCACGGCGTGTACTTTAGAAAACCACACTGTTCACCCTCTCAGTCCAGCAGCTTTGATGACCCCCTCGAGGGGCCTTCAAGCTCCAACCAGGCCCAGGACGAGGCACCACACTCCATCAGCAACATCCTGGACATGATGGCCACGAACCACCCAATCCTTTCAGTGCTGTTGACACTGAGGCTCCTTTCAGCGCCTTCACCCCAGCAGCCCGGAGACGAGGGACAGACCGCTCCAAGATGGACCGGTCTCATCGAGAAACTCCACAGGGAGTTCCCCCCAACTACCGCCTACGAGGGGGGCTTCCGAGCGGGTCTGTCCACTGTGTTTATGGAGCTTCTGCTTAAGTTTGGGACACAGAAAACAATGCAGTTGTGCTTAGACCATCAGGACCCCACTTTTGATGAGAAAGTGGCGAACACACTGCAGAACATTCTGGAGGCAGAGATACTAGATGCAACTTCTTCAGATACATCATCTCCTCCAGATACACCTCCTTCACCAGCAACACCTGGAACAACAGAGGGAGATGAAAGGAGGAAGCGCAAGGGTGTCTGCTCCCGTCTCAGGAACATCTTCCGAAAGGTAAAGAAGGATATGAGATGTTATTTTGATGTTGTAGAACTGGGGGGCAGCGGTGGCCTAGCGGTTAGGGCGTTGGCCACATGATCGGGGGTTCGAACCCCTTTTCAATAGGTTGCCCTGAGGTGCCCTTGAGCAAGGTGCCGTCCCCCTCCCGCTCCTCCCTGCGATGGGCTGGCGACCTGTCCAGGGTGCGTCCCTCGTCCTCGCCCTGTGTGTACTGGGTTGGACACCAGCACTCCCCCGTGACCCCGTTTGGGACAAGCGGCAGAAAATGGATGGATGAACCTGTGTTATATCGTCTTCGTTATTAGCAGGAACACATTGAATTGTGCATCAACGATGACGAGGTTGCTAATGTTCTCGTTGTTTCTTGTTACAGAGATCCAGGAACCCGTCTCAGAACGCGAACACGGGGCCTTCGCCAAGTTCCAGCAGAGGTGGAAGTTCCAGCAGCACCTCTTCAAGGCGACAGCCACCAAGGAGACGTGGCATCTTGTCCTGGATACAGTCCATCTTTGTTTCTTTTTTGAACCTTTTTCGTAGATGTTTTGGTTTTGGCCCTTCTTCCTGAACCCCCCCCACCTCACACACTCCAGAACCCTGTCTGTTCTGCTGGCTTCCTCTCCATCTGTCACACCTGTCTCGTACAACAGACACTGCGCTGTTCTACGATTGCCCCCCTTTTCAGATTCTCTATGTAGAGATACGATCTCTGAATGATTTCTGAGCTTCTGCTTCGAGAACCGCTGAACCACAGAGAGTTTGTGCGAGTGCTCAAAGCAAGAAATGGATGAAAGTTCCCAAATTTCCTCTGATGAGCAGAAAAAGCAACTTCTGGTTCTGAGGACCTTGAAGGTCTGAAGGTTAGTGCTCATGGATTCAGATTCCGCCTTCAATCGGGCCTGGAGATTTGCTCCAATCCTGAGGAAGCGCGAGGACATTAGAGAACAACCTGGATTTTGTGTCCGAAAGTGACGCAAACCAGAACCAGACTTCAGTTCCAAAACCGGATTGTAATGAAAGCGGACCCCATGTGTCCCATCTTCCCCCAAAGTACTGATTGGACCCTGAGAGGACAGCGCCGATCAAACTCAGATAAAAAATGGAACCAGCAGATGTTCCTCACCCCCCCACCCCCGCGGTCAATCCCTGAGATCTTACACGAACTGAGCCTTGAGTCCAGCTGCCAGAAGATCTCAGGTCCAACTTTGACCTGCATTCAGTTCCATCCTCAGGGGCCTTTGCCACTTCCTGTCCCTTCCCTACCTTTCCCGGTTTATTTTCTTCTTTTATTTTCTCCCCCTTTATTTTCAGTTGTTTTTCATGTACTTTGATGGATTGGAATAAATGAATGAAATAAACTTGCTCTGTCTAGAGTGTGTTCAGTTTTCAGACCGAGTCAGAACTAGAACTGTGTTTCTAATCCCTCAGGGGTAAAACAATACTAATCAATAGACTCTTGGGAGACTGGAGTGACGATCAAAGCTCCTTTAAGCTCACTCCATCAACCATGATAGACTGAGAGTCTCTTTTCCTTTTCTTTGGCTGTGGATTTTCTTCACAGTAGAGAAGCAGCACTGATAGCTGATCTAAAGCTAAAGCTTCATGAAAGTGTCCCAGTGTTTAATGACTAGACCAGGATCAGAAGGTTCAGCGTGTGGTTGTAATAGTTCATCAGCAGCTGTTGATTGCAGCTGGTCACTAATATGAGGCACTGTTGTAAGTCGCTCTGGATAAGAGCATCTTCTAAATGCTGTAAAGTAAATGAATACCAGACCAGTAGGTTCCCTGGATCAAGGCACCGACCCCATCACTGCTCCCACGCTGCTGGATATGTCTGCGCCCTGCTGGACAGTGTGTAGAGTGATCTTTTACTATCCCACGAATGGGAAATTTGGGCGTTACAGGGCTCTTAAAAAAGACAGGTGTATAGAAAGAGAAGAAAAAAAATATATAAAGATATAAAGATATAGAGGGAGAAAAGGAACAAGTACAGGAGAGAAAGA